>JACXGM010000446.1:43906-73931 GCA_016801145.1 Umbra pygmaea | reverse complement strand
ACCATTTAAATACAGACCTTAACACAGGCACCACTCAACCACCATTTAAATACAGACCTTAACACAGGCACCACTCAACCACCATTTAAATACAGACCTTAACACAGGCACCACTCAACCACCATTTAAATACAGACCTTAACACAGGCACCACTCAACCACCATTTAAATACAGACCTTAACACAGGCTTGAGAATACTGATTTGTTTATATATGAACACACGTTATCACATGTTTACTAAGTGTCTTCATCCATCTTGTCTCCCTGTATGTTTGTCCGTCTGTCTGCATGTCTGTTTGCCTGGCTGTCTGTCTGTCTGTCCACGCAGGCCGTTAATGGACGAGATCCCACTGAAGGGCCTGAGGTATCTTTCCCAATCCACAGACTCACTCCATAAGACATCCAAGGTGAATGAATCCACGGAGTCTCTTACAGATGAAGGTGAGCTAGCTGGATGACATCCACATTATCAAGCCTGTATTTACACTACTATCATCTTGTAGGACTGAGGAAATATAAACATGTTCAAATGAATCTTGTTTGTACTTTGTATTGATTCACCTAGCAGCATATGTACATGTGTAGCAGAGTCTGATTACAGTGTACGTTACCTGTTACCATAGGTACTGAGATGATGGACAGCCAGCTGATGGGAGAGTTTGAGGCGGAGTCTAAGGATCTGGAAGCAGAATCCTGGACCTTCACTGTGGACAAGAAGTATGTGAAGGGGCTGAAGAAGGAGGTGGTGAAGAGACAGGACGTCATTTATGGTAGGAGGACCAGGCTCTGCTGTCCTTACCTCATGACAGTTTCTGTAAAGCAATGTATTAGAGAAGCCACAAGATCCTTTCTACAACACATTTTTACAACAGTGTTATTAAAAGTTGTTGTTATTGAGAATCATGGGTTTGAAAATTATATTCAGTTACCTTAGGAAGCCATAAAGATTATTTTCCTAAAGTTTCCTAAAATTGAATATTGTAACTTTTGAAATGTTGTATAGTTTAATCATTTAAAGGTGCTTTGGAACAGTTTTTTACATTACCAAAGCAAGAGTAAAATAAAAATAAAAACAACATTATTATATGAGATAAATAAATACAAATAATAATAATTATAATAAATTAAATAAAAAGTAGTACTTTCAGTGTTAAATTTACATTGATAAATCTTACAAATAGTTGCGAATGAGAATGACAAAGTGGAATAAGTTAAAACATGTATGTGTTATGTTCCTGATTCCTTGTTTGTGCTACCCTGATTGTCCTTTCCTCATGGCAACGGGTCACAAGTTGTGCTGCTGTGATTGCACATTGACAAATTTCGCCTTACAAATATGAGACTTCCTCTATGTTTGGTTTGTGTCAGATTCTTAGTGTAGGTCCTGAGGAAAATATGTGGTTCTGTTGTGGTCAAATAATTAGCAGGAAGTTAGAAACTGGTCAGATATTCAGCCAATGTGTATTATCTGTTGAGCACAAAGTGCAGTTCTGTTTCACCTCATTTTCACCTATCCTTCTACAGAGCTGCTCCAGACAGAGATGCACCACGTGCGGACGCTAAAGATCATGTCGGAGGTGTATAGTAAAGGCCTGCAGATGGAAGTTCAGCTGGAGACCCAGACTCTGGACAAAGTGTTCCCCATGCTGGATGAACTTGTGGAAGTACATACGCATTTCTTCACGCATCTCCTGGAACGCAAGAGGGAGTCCTCCATTGAGGGCAGGGATGATGGCAGCTTCCTTATCCGCAAGATAGGAGACGTCCTCGTATCAGAGGTCAGCATGCCGGGGGAGTTGCTTGAAGTACTTTTCAGGGAAATTTTGACTTTTTCATTAGAGTACAAAATTGCTTTGTTGGTGGAAATCTCAAGTGTGTTTTCTGGTTTTCAGTTTTCAGGGCCCAATGCTGAACGCATGAAGAAGGTTTACGGGAAATTCTGCAGCCGCCATAATGAGGCAGTCAACTTTTACAAGGAGCTTCACACCAAAGACAAACGCTTCCAGGCTTTCATCAAGGTACGTATCCTATGTTGTTCATGGTGACCTTTGTCATGAAGGAAGGCCCTAAGTATGAATGTAATAGAGCACCCTCTCCACCAGATGGGGCTGTTTCACCAACTTATTTGTTGCCTTTTTGCACATACAGTACTATACAAATACCTCTGTTTTACTTGTCTTTCAGAAAAAGATGAGCAGCACAATAGTCCGAAGACTAGGCATTCCAGAATGCATCTTATTAGTGACACAGCGAATAACCAAGTACCCTGTTTTACTACAGAGGATACTGCAACACACCAAAGGTAACTCATGGCTACCCATATGTTGTGTAACCCTCAGGGATGGGATTTTTCGTATATGAATCATGCAGATATGTAATAAAAAAGGGGGGGGGTCAAGCGCTGCCAGAGTGAAAAGGAGGGGATATGAGGCTGCAGGGCTCGACATTAAGGCTTGTCTGCTTGTCCGGGACAATTAAAAAAAGTGGTCAGACAAGGAGCTCGTAGAATCGCTTGTCCGAATGGACAAGTAAAATTAATTGTAATTTTGTTTGTTCTCAAACACGTTTTGCTGCATGGTGGTCACATGACACAGACACACCTCTGGTTTCACACTGCTGCAAGTGCTCATTCGCTGTTAATACTTCATCGCCAAAAGTAGTCTAAAGCTATGCACATATAAAGTTTGTGATTTATTGCATATACATTATATACCATTGTGATATTCAAAGTGTTACTGATGTTTAATAGATGGACAAACAATCACATCTTTTATTCAACTGCGCGACAACAATGACCGAAATAGAATGAGCGCGTGTCCGAAAGATAATTCAGAAGCATTGCGCGAGAGAATATTTCTTTAAAGCAATACTTTCAATACCATGTTCCAAAAGTTAATTTACATGCATGAATGTTGTTACGAGTCAGGGTTGGAAATTAGCACACATGAAAAAAACTAGTTATTTCCCCAGTATTATAAACCACAGTAGTCAGTAATTAATGTAGAAAATATAAAGGGCAAATCATGTATTACAGATGTGAGGGATTTAATGCGAATATGATACAATTAGGCTATATAATGTTATTTTTCGTGATCGAAAAAGTAAAACAAGCAACCATTTCACGCGTATAATGTTAATGTTAACAGCTCGTTGGTGAAAACACGGGTGGTGATGTTCGTTGAGTCTGACTTCATGATTGGATTCTGATAGGCGGCATTCTCGTTTGACCAGAGAATCTTAAACACGCACGCACACACAAATGTAACGTTAGGATGTCGAAGTTCTCAATTGCAAACTTAGTTGATTAACAACTGATTCGAAGTCAAGTAGCCGATCTTACTTCGCCATTATATTTTTTCTTATTATTTATCATGTTGGTATCATTGCTGAAGAAGCATTTGCTTGCAATTTTGATGGGAGCTTATTAAAATAATGTTTGGATTATTTTCCCAGATGTTTTACAAACAGATTGTTATAAAACGAATTTACAAATGTAAAATTAACTGCTGATTAAATAAATATTGTGGCCCTGTTATAAATGTGATGGCAGTTCACATAGAATTAAATTGCTGCTTTTAATTTTTTTTCTAGATGGCACTTAATGCCCTGGCCAATGACCTTGGTGCCATTGCAAAAATCCCTCCCTGAAAGGGAAAAGTTAAAATATACTTTGATACTTTGACAGATCGCTGTAGAGCCTCAGTTAAAGCTGCTCGTGAGATGATCATCTCTTCCTTCTAGTTATAAATAGCATCAAAGAAACATGAATGAACATAAGAACGAATGTTGTTTTAACAACGGACGGAAAGGCGTCCCACTGTTACACGTCCACCAAATAAGTTATGTTGTAAAAATATATATTTTATTTTTTTAATTCAAATAATTTTTCTCATGTGTCATAAAAAGTTGGATGTTGCACATGTAGCTGTAAAATAAATAAAAATGATTTTTTTTTGTTCAAATAAATTGTTATGGGTCGGGGGGGTTGAATGCTCTCAGTATATTTTCCTGCTTTTTTGTCCTTAGCCAATCACATGCCTGAACCCTACTAGGGGGATTTTCCTAGCCACTCTGCTTCATCTTTTGCTCGCTCTCTGGGGTTGTCAGGCTAGGTAACTTTATCCGCAACTCCTGATGTATAATGAACTTTAAGACATAATATAATATTAACCACAGTATCATCACAGCAAATCATTAGTAATATATAAAGATAATGAAAGATGATTGTGATTCCGGAGGATTTGTATTATTAGCAGAATTGAGACAGAGGTTGTTGGGGAGTCTTGGCCTCTGTGCTGTATCAGTGTGTTGACGTGTCAGTGTGTTAATGTGTCAGTGTGTTGACGTGTCAGTGTGTTGACGTGTCAGTGTGTTGATGTGTCAGTGTGTTGATGTGTCAGTGTGTTGATGTGTCAGTGTGTTGACGTGTCAGTGTGTTGATGTGTCAGTGTGTTAATGTGTTGATGTGTTGATGTGTTGATGTGTTGATGATGATATGCAGACAGCGAAGAGGACCATGAAGACATATCCATGGCTCTGAGGCTGGTCAAGGAGATCCTCAACGCAGTCGACAGCAAGGTGAACGAACAGGAGAAGAAGAAGCGTTTGAAAGAAGTGTACAGCCGAACGGACAGCAAGTCCATCCAGAGGATGAAGAGCGGCCAGATGTTTGCACGGGAAGACCTGCTGAGGGGCAGGAGGCTGCTGCACGACGGAGCGCTGCAGCTCAAGAACTCCGCTGGCCGGCTAAAGGGTACCGACCCCATTATCGCCTCCTCATGTTTCACTGCTCTTCTCTAGTCTGGTTCTTCTCTTTAAAGGTTCAGTGTGTAATTTCTAGTGACATCTAGTGTTATGGTTTGTGAATTGCAAGCAGCCAGTCACTCACTTCCTACCCTTCCCTTTGCAAACACAAAAGCCAAGCTACGGTGGCCGACGTAAGATAAAATATGTCTTCATCTGAGACAGCAGAGTATATAGTCAAGCAATGAGGTTTCTTTATATATAATTATTAAGTAAAAATGAATTATTCAGTAAAACCATGTTAATTCTAATGTTATTTTTACTTGTTCATCATTGTGTTAGTGTTTTATTTACTGACTTTACCTAGCTTGTTTCCATGTTAGTTAGTACAAGATAAGAAAAAAGTTGCTTTGAAAACATGTTTCCTTCATAAGAGGATTCTATCTGGGAAAAGCCACACTGATGGTTACCAGTGATTTTTGCCTGCGTCACTCCCGTATTCGTCTGGCCTCATAATGCTTTCGAAATAACAATCCAACTAACAACACATATTTCTTCTAACAGGGTACTAAAAGTTTAGTGGCTAATATGGGCTGTTATTTTGTAGGCTAACGTTCTGTTTTGCAGTAAACAGTACTAATCAGCCGATTGTCTTACGAAAATAACCAGCACATTTCTCCCAACATACCAAAGTCACAACAAAGCAAGGGAGAAGAACTATGTTACATGCAATAGTCCAACTACATATTTTACACCACTGACAAGGGAAAAGTCACTTCTCATGGTGTCAATGGCTAGCTTTTTACCAGAGATTTCTGCCTGCGTCGCTCCGGTATTCGTCTGGCCTTATAATGCTTTCGAAATAACAATCCAACTAACGTTACATATTTTTTCTAACAGGGTACTAAAAGTTTAGCTGGCTAATATGAGCTGTTATGCTGTAGGCTAACGTTCTGTTTTGCAGTAAATAGTACTAATCAGCCGATTGTCTTACGAAAATAACCAGCACATTTCTCCCAACATACCAAAGTCACAACAAAGCGAGGGAGAAGATCTATGTTACATGCAATAATCCAACTACATATTTTACACCACTGACAAGAGAAAAGTCACTTCTCATGGTATCTATGGCTAGCTTCTAGCCAATGCTAACTTTGTCAAACAACAGTTTGCATTTGCATTGCTAAAGTTGGAATACCTTACGTACCTGTCCAGCCGAAAACAGGCAACTTTGGCATTGCTTTGAAAACATTTTTCCCTCATTAGCGCCTTCAATCTGGAAAAAGCCACACTGATGTTTACCCGGGATTTCTGCCTGTGTCGCTCTTGTACAGTATTTGTCGGGCTTCATCATGCTTTTGCTTCTTCAAAGCAGATTCACCCTCCGTCGGCTCTTGTGCTAAATAATAGCTATGGTCCTACAATTGTCCAAAATTCCACTTCTAATAAAGGAGAGCTTCTACTATTACCTAATACTTAGAAACATACAACTTCTTCTGCTGCTTCTTCTCCTTCTTTTGCTGCTGCTACTGCTGCTTCTCTTTCAAGGTAGTGACGAAACGCGCTCTGTAGCGCTGTTTGTTCGCTGAGGGCAACGGTAGAATCATGACGACAAAATACAGCGACCTCCATAAAAGGGGGTGCCTGCGGTTACGTAGATATAAATAGCTCATTCTACGGTAATGAAAACATAATGGTTCATTATGTAAGGTCTTTACACACCACTGAAAACATAGTTATGGATCTTATATTGCATTTCTGTCAATAGATCCTTAGAAATACTACACACTGAACCTTTAATTTATCAGTCTCACCACTATCTTATCATCGCCCTTTTTCACAATCTCATGTACTCATTTACTTTCTGTGTCTGTCCATCTCCCTGTGTCTGTCCATCTCCCTGTGTCTGTCCATCTCCCTGTGTCTGTCCATCTCCCTGTCTCTGTCTCCCTGTCTCTGTCTCCCTGTGTCTGTCTCCCTGCGTCTGTCTGTCTCCCTGCGTCTGTCTGTCTCCCTGCGTCTGTCTGTCTCCCTGCGTCTGTCTGTCTCCCTGCGTCTGTCTCCCTGCGTTTCTCCCTGCGTCTGTCTCACTGTATCTGTCAAACTATATCTGTCTCACTGTATCTGTCTCACTGTATCTGTCTCACTGTATCTGTCTCACTGTATCTGTCTATCTGCATCTGTCTGACCCCCTGTATCTGTCTCTCTGTACCTGTTTGTTTCTCTGTATCTGTCTGTCTCCCTGTGTCTGTCTCTGTATCTGTCTGTCTCTCTGTATCTGTCTGTCTCTCTGTATCTGTCTGTCTCTCTGTATCTGTCTGTCTCTCTGTATCTGTCTGTCTCCCTATGTCTGTCTCCCTATGTCTGTCTTTCTGTATCTGTCTGTCTCTCTGTATCTGTCTGTCTCTCTGCATCTGTCTGTCCCCCTGTATCTGACCCTCTGTACCTGTCTGTTTCCCTGTAACTGTCTGTCTCCCTGTAATTGTCTGTCTCTCTGTATCTTTCTGTCTCTCTATTTCTGTCTGTTTCTCTGCATCTGTCTGACTCCCTGTATATGTCTCTCTGTACCTGTCTGTCTCTCTGCATCTGTCTGTCACCCTGTATCTGACCCTCTGTACCTGTCTGTTTCACTGTATCTGTCCCCCTGTAACTGTTTGTCTCCCGGTATCTGTCTGCTTATCTGTATATGTCTTTGTATCTGTCTGACTCTCTGTATCTGTCTGTCTCACTAACTGTCTGTCTGTCTCTCTCTCTGGCTGTCTTTCTGTATCTGGCTGTCTGTCTCTCTGCCCCCCCCCCCCACTGATCCTGACTCTTGGAATTTCCCACAGATGTCCAGGCCATGCTGATGTCTGACGTCTTTGTCTTCCTCCAGGAGAAAGACCAGAAATATGTATTTGCCTCACTGGTAAGTTTTTTTCTTTATGTTGTTTTGTATTGTAACTTTCAATGTACAGTAGTGAATAAAACTTCACTCTATGATCAGTTGGCTTTGCGTCTAGAACACATGTATTTCCATTTTTTTCCAGCTCAATTGTGAAGCAGCTACCTTTGTCATGGTTACATTCTTGGCCAAGTCTTGTTGGCCTGCAGTTGTTTAGCATTCGCTGGAGTTTAATGTTGTAGAGTGGTTGCCTACAGGGGATTCATAGCAAGGAAATCCTATATATCAAAGATCCCATTTACATTACAATAGCTTTCAGCCACATATTTAAGACTGCTCGAGAAACCCTAGAGATGAGACAAAATATATTTTCCACACTGTTAGAATTTACATTGTCATGTCTCAAGAAGGCAATCACGTGTCATGGAATGTCCTTCTAGACGTCTTGTGCTGGGTGCGTGAGCACATCGCTCAGATACCAGCCCAGCCCATTGACGTACACCTGAAGAATTTCCCCACAATACACATTTCTCCCGGGCTGTTTGCAAAGCCCCAGGTGGGATCTTTTGAATTCTTTTAATGCACTACCTCCGGAGGGCATGTGGAATTCAAGATAGACCTGCAAGTTTACACAATACAATCGTGCTAGCTCGACATGACTCAAATGTTGCATAACTCCTAACGTAATGTAACCTAACTGTCTGGTCTGTAAACCATTTCAACACCTCTCTTGCTCTCTCTCGTCCTCTATTCCTTCTTCATCTGGCCAAACCCCACAGGACCAGCGGTCCACTGTGATCTCCCTGCAGAAGCTGATTGTGCGCGAGGTGGCTAACGAGGAGCGCGGCCTCTTCCTGATCACAGCAGGCATAGAGAAGCCAGAGATGGTGGAGGTGTTGGCCAGCACCAAGGAGGAACGCAACACATGGATGCAGCTGATCCAGGATGCCATGCACTCAATGTAAGTCAGAACGGAACCCGCCTAGACATAGAATCACCAGAACAGAACGAGTTCCCGCTGTATTTTCCACTTCTATCGTAAGGCAGATTGTACAGAAACAGATGCGATGATGCTTGGCTGTGTGTTACCAGAGAGAAGGACGATGATGAAGGCATCCCCAGTGAGACGGAGGAAGACAAGAAGCTCCTGGAGAGCAAAGCACGGGAGCTGAGAGGTAATTGCTCTTCCGTTTTGCGTTCACTTCGTCTCCCGCCTGCAATGTTTGTACGACGGGTAATAACCGCCGCGTGGTCATCCGGTCTGCTTCTCTCAGAGCTGCTCAGGAAGAAGGATGAACAGATCATCTCTCTGCTGGAGGAGAAGGTGAAGGTGTTTAGGGACATGTGCGACGGAAGCGCCGGACCCGACGAAGAGCACGGTTCAGCCCAGTCCATTAGAACCAGGATGATGTTCAGAGCCACCCCGGACGACTTCACCAAGGGGGAGCCCATCCTGAAGGATGCCCTCATGGAAGGTGAGTGGACACACAACCTATCCACCTGGCAAGGGGTGTTCCCCAGACGGCTTACTGACCCAAGCTAGCTGACAGTGCAAAGCGAAGAGATGACAGAACGCCACTGTAAAACCAATAGTTAGCTATAGCCAATGTGATATATGGTTACTTGGCAATAGTTATCTACAATATGTCAGCCTCTTTTCTCTTAAGGCAGGGACAGAATCAATGTAAAAGGGTAATATGATTCTACTGTGTAGAAATAAAACAAGTGGATTGCTTTTACACTGCAGCTGGAGCAATGGACAGGATATTGATCTTTTCCTCATGGTTGCCTTAGTAACCCGGTTCATGTAGGTCTGTCTTCGTTACTCCAGCTGCCTCCAGCAGTGTGTGTATTCCCTACAGAGACACTGGAATCTCAGTTACCCCACAACTGAAATATTGTGTAATTATCCATATGTGTTAAGAAATCACAAATGGGACAAAAAGATCCAATTAAAGGCCTATGGCCAAATGGCGATTTCTCCCGAGCACCAGAACGAATGCTACTCATTATCCTAAGCTTTATTATTGTTATTACAGATCTACTGTAACATTTATGTTTACAAGAGATTATTTGAATGTACATTATGATGTGTTTTGGTGTGTATAGTTAATCATGGCATGCACAGTTAAATGTATAAGTTTCAATTGAAATTCCATAGCCTTGATATATTTTGCTCCCTTTAATGTAATAGGAAATTTAAAGATACTTAAGATCTACACAAAGTGCTCCACAATTACAAAGTGATATATTTTTTTCTCCAAATGTCTAAGAAATGCTGAAATTGTCTCTGTTTTTCATTCTTGGACTTTGTTCCATGTCATACAGTATTTATATTGATGCTAACGAATTCCTCAGTTCCTCCGAGTTATTGGTCCAAAACCCCTAACATTATGCTGCCACACCCATGATACCACTGGGGTGTAAAGACAGTTGACAGACCACCATAGTGCAGGACGTGCCCTCAGTGTGCTGTGTGTGTGCTGTTTCAGTGGAGACTCTCCATGTGCTGGTGAATGGCAGCTTAGGCAGCCCCGTTGGGCACCAGGTTTCCCACGATGCATCAGGGGGCAGCGTGGGGCCCGTGTGTCTGCCTCGACGCGCTGAGACCTTCGGAGGTTTCGACAGCCACCAGATGAACATCTCCAAAAGTAAGAGGGAACAGTCCCACTCCCTCTGTCTGTCAACGTGTAGCTGGCTTTCGTTATCCGCCGCAGTGCACTGAAGGTTTCCTCATCTATATTCCAGACGGAGAGAAAGAAGACAGCGATGACTCCCTGGACCTTCGGAGGACTGAGTCAGACAGTGGGTTAAAAAAGGTAATTATATTAACTTAACGGCTCAGAAATGAGTGTGGGTGTGTCTGTTTTTGCATGGCTCCTTTACGTGTGTCTGTAATCCACACACACAGACTTAACTTTCTGCATGAACTATAACCCCTGGTCATTGTGCTGAACTCTGACCTCCGTTCCATCTAGAGGAATTTAAACACAACCTGTCTCAGGTTCATCAGCAGCGCTGACGATAACAGACAGACATTAGCCAGGCCCAGGTCCTAGCTGAGCTGAGGAGTCCATATTAATAAGGCTCCTTAAGCTGGGTGACTCCCCCTGGGCCATGACCTTGCTGTGCTGGAGAAGCCCCGCGCTTTTAAAGCCTATAATCTTCTGTGCTCCAGCCAAGCCTTCCTGGGAAGCCGTGTGGGATTGTAGATTTTCCTCTGTTGGGCTGATTAACATTGCCCCTAGCTGCCGTACCTCTAGCCTGCTCCCCAGTAATTAACCATGGCTATGACTCTGTTTTTCCACAGGGGGGCAGTAACAACCTGCTGCTGGTGCTCAAGAGAAACAGTGAGGTAGGCACTCTTATCAACATTTCTTAAAAAAGATGTGGAAATTAAGTCAGTCTGTCATTCTGTCCGTGCCTTACCTACTGCCTGGCTGGATGCCATTCATAAGCCTTGGTTGTGTGTAACTGCATGGATTAGTTATTAATTGTCTATTGTTTGTTTTCTAGCATGTTCTCCACAGTGTCACACACCTTCACGACCTCCTGAACACACTGCAGGTACGGACTAGGAACAAATCTCCTTTCTTCTCTACAACACAGAGCACTTTAAAGTCCTTCACATTTTTGTCGCAAGCATGTCAGAGCCCGGGGGGTTGTTTAACGGTGGATTTGTTCCCCAGGCGGTGGTGATCCAGCAGGACACCTTCATGGAGGAGCAGCGCCACGCTCTGTCCGACCGGCCGGCCTCCCGCCACTCATCCAGCTCGTCCTTGTCGTCCTTGTCGTCGTCGCGGCCCAACTCCCTGATCGAGCAGGAGAAGCAGCGCAGCCTGGAGAAGCAGAGGCAGGAGGCGGCCAACCTGCAGCGCCAGCAGGTGGCCCACGCCGAGGAGAGGAGGAGGAGGGAAAGGGAGTGGGATGCCAGGGAGTCAGGCCTAAGCGAACGGGAGAATGCGGTCAGTGAGCAGGAGGAGGAGACGGCCAAGAGGCGCAGGGAGCTGGAGGAGGAGAGGCTGGAGCTCCTGCGGAGGAAGGAGGAGTACCAGAGGGATCTGGAGAGGCTGCGGGACGCCCAGAGGAAACTGGACAGAGACAGGGAGACCCTGCGCAGGGAGGCGGAGCTAGTGGAGCAGATGAAGAAGGCTGAGGTGAGCTGGTCCTGCCAACGCTCACTGCATGTTACCTTTCGCCTTTGCTCTCTCTGAACCACATGTCTGCTGTTACGTAGTGAAATATAACCCTTACTTTCTGGCAACCCTGAGCAACACCGGGCCTTAAGCCTGAGATTCTAGTCCTAAACCTAGCTCAACCGTCACTCATTTATATAATCCTAAAGCTATCTTAACTTTCACTCCTTTAAATAAATCCTAAAGTTAGCTGAAACTTAATGGAGTGGAGAATTCGCATCAGCTGTGTGCTTTGCCATCAAGTGATATTTCAGACTGGACGTGCTGCAATGATAGCTCAGTTCACAACGACCAAACGCACAGATCACTTTGGTAAACTTTCCATTCAGAATTTTATTGGCATCCATTTCTGCATCTCGCGCTCGCCATCCACTCGAAACGTAACGTAGCATACTACTCTTTGGCCAGCTCACAAGTCCAAACCTGTGTGTGCGGCAAGCCTGTTGTTTTGTTTCCGGTCTAGATAGATCTGGTGTAATGTTGTAGTTTTTCTAATGTTACTAGTTGTTGCAACAGCATTTTAAAAAGATCTACAAAGTTTGCCAGGCCAAAAAGAGCATTAATCTCGCAGAACAAAAAATGTACGCCGTTTAAATAGGTTTACGTCAACACTGTTAATAACGTGTTTAACTGACAGCACTATTAATTATAGATATAATCATAAGTTTAGCTCAACCTTCACTCTGGCATAATACTAAACTGAACTCAACCTTCACTCCTAGATAGAAACTCTAACTTAGAATGGATGCTCCGGGGGGTCCACACATGGCGTAGTGGTTCGAGCCTGACCACTTCACCGACTTTCCCTGGACCTCCTGCATGAGGCAGCACAAATTGGCATAGCGCTGACTGGGATTTGGTTTGGATAAGTCTGATTGTCTATCCTGCCACGTCACACTCCAGCAACTCCTTGTGTTGAGATCAGGCGCCTGTAAATTCAATCGTGGAAGTATAGTTGGTGAGCGTAATCGATCCGACTAAAGGCTTCAGTGTTGGATGAACAGTTGATGGTAAATTGATAGTTAATTAATGTTTATTAAATTGTTATTTCACTATTAACAAATAGTTATTTTACTGTTAACAAATAATAAAATTATATTTAATAATGTTTATTAATCATTATTAATGTTATAATTTAACTGTTTGTTGCACACATTATATCAATTATATACAATATTAGTTATTGGTTATTGATTTAAAAAATGTTTGTAAACCTTTAAGAAACTGTTTATAAACATCTATAAACATTACCTAAAAAGATGGACCAGATATTCCCAAAACTTTGTTCATATTTACTAATTGGTTTGTAAACCATATCCCAATTAGATTAGTTTAGTTTACCTTTATTTTGTCAGGCAAGTTGACTGAGAACACTTTCTCATTTGCAGCAATGGCCTGGGGAGAAGGGGGGAAGAGAATGAATGAATGAAAGAATTGAGAGATAGGGATGATTAGGTTGCCATGATGGTATGAGGGCCAGATTGGAAATTTGTACAGGACACCAGGGTTAACACCCCTACTCTTACGAATAGTGCCATGGGATCTTAAGTGACCACAGATAGTCAGGACACCCGTTCAACACCAGAAAGACGGCACCCTACGCAGGGCAGATGTCCCCATCACTACCCTGGGGCATTGGGAATGGTCTTAAGACCAGAGGGAAGAGTGCCCCCTATTGGCCCTCCAACACCACTTCCAGCAGCACTGGTCTCCCATCCAGGGACTAACCAGGCCCGACCCTGCTTAGCTTTAGAAACAAACCAGCAGTGCAAAAGTGGGCTCTATTCTGCTGGCCTATAGGGTTATTATAATGTTGCAATTGATGATTATAATACATGGCTAAATGGTTTAGAAACACTTAGATTAATTATTTGTCAGTGGTTAGTAATTGGTTTGTAAACGGTCTATAAATATTGTCTGGATGGTTATTATAAAGTTACAACTGACGATTATAATACATTGCTAAAAGGTTAATAAATACTTTCTGAACCATCCATAAACGTTATCTAGTTGGCCATTGTAAAGTTACGACTGATGTTTACAATACTTTATAATTACTAAATAAATGGTTTGCAAATCATCTATTTGAATTATTGGAATGGCTATTATAAAGTTGCAACTGATGTTTGTAATAATTAGTCAATGATGAGTAAGTGGTCTATAAAGCATCAAGTAACTTAATTTGCCACCATTAAATCTATTATTGATGTTCCATAAAACAGTGATTTGTGCATTGATAATATCAGCAATAATCAGCAAATTGAACACTGTTTGGATACGGTTTACAAACCAATTAGTAACAATTAACAAGGTAATGGGAATATCTGGTCCATCTAATTAGGTAATGTTTATAGATGTTTTATAAACAGTTTCTTAAAGGTTTTCAAACTATTTTTAATCATTAACAAATAACAAATAATGTATATAAATTATATTATGTGTGCAACAATAAACTGTTTATTTGTAGCATTAATATTCATTAATTTGCAGTATTAAATATCATTTTATTGTTTGTTAACAGTGAAATAAAAATGTATTAAACATTAATTAACTATCAATTTACCATCTATTAATGATGGTTATTATAAAGTGTTACCAAATTGGGGCTCCTTCAGTTATGTGCCATGGAGCTGAACTCTGGTTGTCTGGTTTGGCCTGTAGGCAGAGCAGGAACGCAGGACCCAGCGCACCCCTTCGACCACATCAGAGGAGTCTCTTAAGTTCCAGAGCTCCATCTCCCTGGATAAAGACCTTGGAGGAGCAGACGCAGATCTGCTGTCGTCCTCCCCAGCCACCAAGGAAACCTTCCTCCGGATGGGCTCCAAGAGAAAGGGAAAGAACCTGAACCCCTTCTCCTCATCCAGTTCCAAGTCCCAGAGCAGCACCGAGGGCCACAACCAAATCCCTAACCGCCTCATGCAGCTGGCTAAGTCCAAGAAGAAGAAGAAGAGCAAGGTGACATCCCAGCCAGGTACAAACACACCGCCTTCCCCCTGATAACCACACCCACTGACCTGGCACTGGGGGGTGTGATGTTACTGTACAAAGGTCTTAATCGTGAAATGTGTATCCCAGACTGACCGTATCAGGGAAATTATTATCCATATCTACCTGGCCATTTCTACATAACCTGATTGAGATTTTGTGGGATATGTATCATACTTAGATGTGTCGTAAACCCACAAAACCACCTTTTCAAGTCTGATTCATGGCACAAGTTTGATTAGACCTGAACGCTAGTGTTCCACATGCATTTGGCTGGTCTAGAACATTACGCTCTACATGCTAGTACAGTGCCTTGCGAAAGTATTCGGCCCCCTTGAACATTTCGACCTTCTCCACATTTCAGGCTTCAAACATAAAGATATAAAACTGTAATTTTTTGTGAAGAATCAACAACAAGTGGGACACAATCATGAAGTGGAATGAAATTTATTGGATATTTCAAACTTTTTTAATAAATAAAAAACGGACAAATTGGGCGAGCAAAATTATTCAGCCCCTTTACTTTCAGTGCAGCAAAGTCTCTCCAGAAGTTCAGTGAGGATCTCTGAATGATCCAATGTTGACCTAAATGACTAATGATGATAAATAGAATCCACCTGTGTGTAATCAAGTCTCCGTATAAATGCACCTGCTCTGTGATAGTCTCAGAGGTCCGTTGCAAGCATCATGAAGAACAAGGAACACACCAGGCAGGTCCGAGATACTGTTGTGGAGAAGTTTAAAGCCAGATTTGGATACAGAAAGATTTCCAAAGCTTTAAACATCCAACGGAGCACTGTGCAAGTGATAATTTTGAAATGGAAAGAGTATCAGACCACTGCAAATCGACCAAGACCCGGCCGTCCCTCTAAACTTTCAGCTCATACAAGGAGAAGACTGATCAGAGATGTAGCCAAGAGGCCCATGATCACTCTGGATGAACTGCAGAGATCTACAGCTTAGGTGGGCGAGTCTGTCCATAGGACAACAATCAGTCGTATACTGCACAAATCTGGCCTTTATGAAAAATTGTCAAGAAGAACGCCATTTCTGAAAGATATCCATAAAAAGTGTTGTTTAAAGTTTGCCACAAGCCACCTGGGACACACACCAAGCATGTGGAAGAAGGTGCTTTGGTCAGATGAAAGCAAAATGGAACTTTTTAGCAACAATGCATAACGTTATGTTTGGCGTAAAAGCAACACAGCACATCACCCTGAACACACAATCCCCACTGTCAAACATGGTGGTGGCAGCATCATGTTTTGGGCCTGCTTGTCTTCAGCAGGGACAGGGAAGATGGCTAAAATTGATGGGAAGATGGATGGAGCCAAATACAGGACCATTCTGGAAGAAAACCTGATGGAGTCTGCAAAAGACCTGATACTGGGACGAAGATTTGTCGTCCAACAAGACAATGATCCAAAACATAAAGCAAAATCTACAATGGAATGGTTCACAAATAAACATATCCAGGTGTTAGAATGGCCAAGTCAAAGTCCCTACCTGAATCCAATCGAGAATCTGTGGAAAGAACTGAAAACTGCTGTTCACAAACACTCTCCATCCAACCTCACTGAGCTCGAGCTGTTTTGCAAGGAGGAATGGGCAAAAATGTCAGTCTCTCAATGTGCAAAACTGATAGAGACATACCCCAAGCGACTTACCGCTGTAATCGCAGCATAAGGTGGCACTACAAAGTATTAACTTAAGGGGGCTGAATAATTTTGCACTCCCAATTTTTCCGTTTTTTATTTGTTAAAAAAGTTTGAAATATCCAATAAATTTCGTTCCACTTCATGATTGTGTCCCACTTGTTGTTGATTCTTCACAAAATATTACAGTTTTATATCTTTATGTTTGAAGCCTGAAATGTGGCAAAAGGTCGAAAAGTTCAAGGGGGTCGAATACTTTCGCAAGGCACTGTATTTACGGAAGACTCTAAGAGCTGCAGAGCTTCAGAAAGTAACTTTTCTCCTCACACATTAAGAGTCAGACATTTTTTCTATCCACTGAGATGAATATGTATGGGTCTCACGAATGTCCTTGAAGACCTCTACTGTACAGTCTCACTCAACCGTTTTTTTCTCCTCAGAAATACAGAGCCCGGGTGTCGCCGAGCCTCAAGCCGACGGAGAGATCTACTTCTGTTGATCCTGCCGGTCCTCTACTATCCCATAATAACCTGCGCTCACAGCATTACAGTGATTGAATCAGCAGAACCCCAGGCCCTGTTCTGGTGTGTCCAGATAGACTCACAGCACCCCAAAGGTCTGATCTCTACACAACAACCTGGAGGGTTGGCCTCGGCAACAGCCAGGCGACGGCGCTATAAAGCACTTCCTGTCACCATCTTAGGGAATCATGCAGACACTTCCCACTTCATTGCCACTCTGATGCTTCTAGGTGTGACTTTTGGGGTGAAGAGGATGATGATTTTGATTCTTCGGTTCTGATTCTAAGTTGAAAGTGACATGGTTTGGATTTGACATGCATGGGTTGATTGCCTTGGCTTGTCACAGTGTTTACATCACTGTGATTACGACCGATGATAGAGGACGCTTTATCGTTCACGGAATAGACAGTAGCTAACATTGGGTTTGTACGTGAAGGTAATATTTAACAGGTGTCACAGGAACTGTTGTAGAATGTTCTGGATTTCACAAATTTAAGTATATCCTAACAACCAGTATGACAAAAGAGAGCATTTGCCCTATTTAACGCTAGGGTGAGTAAATATTACACAATGGTGTTTTACTTGTCGTACCTGTCAAGGTGTTCCTTAACAATGGGCCCAGTAATGCACTTCACATCCGCCTGTACAGAACGAGAGCCTAGTTTCTCCCAACCTACTCAACAGCTCAGACATTCTGAGGGAAAAGCGAAGGTCAGACATGACTAACCGCTGATTCAGCGAGCAGGATGAATGAGGGAGAGAGAGAGAGAGAGAGAGAGAGAGAGAGAGAGAGAGAGAGAGAGAGAGAGAGAGAGAGAAAGAAACCGATGAGTGACTAAGAGGGCGAGAGAATCTGTGTGAGGGAGAGGAACCAAAGGTAGGAAATGGTTTGATTGCTTTTGTCCCGATTGTCCCCTTTGCTATTGAACACAATGATGAAGGCTGTTTGATGTGGTGTTCCCAGCGGCACGGAAGGGCACAAGTATTCCTTCTGCTCCTCGCTGGATTTCTCCATTGGACTTTTGAGCTTGAAGCATTTTTATCTGTCAATCACTGCAATGCAATACTTGCCCAACACAGTTTCGAAGGTAATGAGCACTTTAGATAATGTTTACTCTGGTTACAAGTGGATCGAATTCCCTTCTTGCAATGAGTAACATTCATTAAATATATCCAGAATCCAAACTAAGGAATACATATTACATTTTGCGAGACTAGATTTTAAGAAACTGGGATTTAGATTTTCTCTGCAGTAATATATTAATGCTGATTCTGATGTATTAATCTAGCCCTGGCCAACCATTCCATTTGTAATCCTACCAGAACACTTCTGTATCAGCCTGCAGGACAGGCTGGTGTTTTATTAGGCTAACCAAACCGTTACTGCAGACAGAGCCCAATGTTACCCTCTCTGCTACAGTTTGCTCTAGTATTGATGATCTGTGGTGACATAAGCTCTATTGTGCCTCTCAAATGGTCCAGAATAATTAATTTTCCTGGGTTATATTCATTGATTTTTCCCCCCGTCCATGCTCCAGTCTCGGGTTTTGATTCATATAACTAGAGCTGCATACAGCCTAATATTTCAACAGTGTCCTTTTTCTGTTCTGCTGATGAGTGCGATTTTAAAAAGCACAGCAAGGAAGTCACCTCTACTGACCCTGTGGAACAAAAATACGGTGCTAATCACCAGCTCATAACTGTTCAGCTGCTTCTCTATTACCCGGGATCATCTTGCTGTGTTTTCACCATTAGGTGGCGCTGTGGCAATCATTATCATTTCCACCACTATTCAGGAGTAGCTCCCAATCCCGTCATACACTGCATATGCAATGTAAATCACAACGGGATTTTACAACAAAAACGCAAAGGGAAAGGATCATGACATTAGATCGGTTCATTCACTTGTTGACTTGCCTTAATAGACATGTTCCACTTTTGACAGACCCCTACCCTTTACCAATACATATTCTTCAGGGAATATCTACTAATCATCCATACAACCAGAACTGGCATGGCCGACTGCAGTATAGAAGGTTGGGATATGAAATATTGTTGCATATAACATGATGCATTGTGGCTAATGCAAATATAGTGGAGGCCAATATGCTCAAATTGAAATGCACTAGAATATTAACCAACATCTTTGTGAGGAGTTGGAGCTTGTCTTACAGTCATACTGTAAACCAGTGCTTTTAAAGTACAATGTTAATTGTACTAAAATGGTACAAGTTGTATTTTCTCACTGAATTTCATGTATAAAGACAAAAAAGGGCAAAGCAACAATTGTGTAAATATGTGTCATGTACAAATTGAACATTTAAAGTATTGATTGTGGATTTTGGGATTGATATAAGCTTTTCATAATGAGGCTTTATTTATCAGTATCCTCCCTGTTTTGGAGGTATAAAATGTAAATTCACGTTTCCTTTAATAAATAACTATTGTTCGTCAACTAAGATTTGTTTCTGAGTCTGTTTTCCTCAATTATCTTTGTGTTTAGAGCTTGTAATAGACTGGCTTCTCTTATCAATCACACGTTATGGCCAGACAGTCAGGACAAATCAGTTGAGATCGGGTTTAAGAGATACTGTATAGGGTGAATTCTAACCATAAAATACTGACTGATGCCAGAAGATATGTTTGATTTGACCACCTGTTGCTAATCTCGCTCTTGAGAACAATTTCTCATTTGAAACGGCGGCCTGGCCAAGATAAAGCAAAGAGGGCAAGATGATACAAAGTTACACATGATTTACACGTGAATTACATGTGAATAAAATAAAACAAAAGTTGCCGAACTTCAGAGTAAACGATAGTGTTGGGGATAATGCGTTAAAGTAGTCAGACTACTTTTTGGTAGTCAGACTACTTTTTTAACCTAATGCGTTACTTTCACAATTCAAGTAATTTTTATTATAGTAACATTTACATTTACAATGAGAAAATTAGTTACATTTACTATATTTTCAACTTTTTGTTTTAGGACACAAGGCAATCATTTCTTATCCGTTGTTGTTTTTTAATACATATTAGTGCGCCTCCATGCCAATAAAAAGATCTCACACTTAAATTGTAAATGCGTTATGGCGGATTGGAGGTTAGCGAAATGGAAGAATATATAGTATACATTTTATCAGCTGGAAATATTTACTCTATTTCAAAATTGTCAAAAAGCAGGGAGGATAAATGTATCCTGTGAGCTGTGCCTCAGGTGCAAATGCCTGTCGAGTGGAAAGAAAATGGAAAGCTTGTCCACTCAATTGTTTTGGACCGAAAACGTTTTTTTTCCCCTATTATGGCGTCTACAATGAGTGAAGGTAAAAAAAGTCATTGAAAGTCATTTTCAAGTTATATTTTCGCCGGTTATTCAAATGAACAAACATTGAATAAGAGCACAATGTCACAGAAAAGTCCAATGTGCTTCATCAAGTGAAGAACGCTTATTATGTTCGTTTTCACTTTTTTTACATGCATAAGGTGTGCAAGGATTCAAGTAACATGCAGTCAGAACTTGTGTATTTGTGCCATTTAACACACGTTCATAATGCCTATAATGTCGACACCCAACTGTACTGTACCCTTTTGACTCAGCATTTCTGGTTCAGGCCTGCTCAATGTGTTTTACATGTGTCTCATTAATTATAGTAGCATTACTAGGAGTCAAATCCCATTGAATGTAATTCAAATTAATCTATTTTATCTGTTATATACTCAGACATTGAGTATACACAGGTCTGCACCCGACATTTTCAGGCAATCACTATCTAGGGGTGGCAAGGTGGCCTAGTGGTTTAGAGCCCATGATTGGTTCAACCCCCGACCCCCCGACCCCCCCACACACACACACAAACACATGCGCAAGGTGAAGCCTTTATCATTCCGATAAACTGAGCAAGTCAGTTAACCCTAATTGCTCCCAGGTTTTTCGTGTAAATGATAATTATTTCTTGATCAACTCCCCATTAAACTTGATTCAAATCGTTTAAATACATGGGAAAGTTAATAAATTGATACTTTTGTCCAATGAGTATTGTATGATACTAAACCTAGACACACCAAAAAGCATATGTAAAAAATCTTACTTGAAAATTACTTAAAGTAGTTTAATTAGTTACTTTAAATAAAAAGTAACACAGTAACGTAGTGACTTTCAATAAAGAGTAATGCAGTAACATAACAATTTGGAGAAGTAACGTAACTAACGTAGTTACATTTTAAAGTAACGTTCCCCAACACTGGGTATTATGTACAATTAATGCAACAGAGTCTAAAATAGAGGTAGGTTCCCGATGGTTTGTAAAGTGGCAAGGCAAACCATGGAGTACTAATTCACACTTGAGCATAACTGTGCAAGAGGATATTGTGCAAATGGCAGACAACAAATAAGATAATATGGGGGTCAGTGTGTGCAAAGGCACTATGGGACAAAACAAGCACTAGAGGAAATGGGCAGAAGTAGTGTGTGTGTGAGGGTGGGTAAGCATGTGCAATGAGCAGACAAAAGCTCTGATACCCATGATTTAAAAGAGGTGAGGGAGAGAGTTTCTGAGTCTTTGTAGTTCATTGCAGTCGTATGCTGCTGCTAGTGTGATAAGGTACCTTGCAAAACTACCATTACTCTTAACAGCATGTTGATTGAGATTGTGAATTCTGCTCCGCTTGTTTCATTTGCTGTAGCATGTTTTTATTCAGGGTACTGACAACTCATTGTTCTCAGAATAGATTCAGGAGCTATTCTGTGGGATAGTATACATGTACTGTCCACCTCTGGGTGACAAGCCCTGTTTTTGTGACGTTAATACAGTGACTCTTGCATTCTAGCCTGCGTCATACTGCACTGCAGAGAAAGAGGACGTCCGGGTAAGCGGAAACCAAAATGAGGAAACTGTTTTCCCAACACACTCACGGTTTATGTCATTTCTGAATGAAGAATACACATTTTTCGATGGTTGGTAATACAATGAACAAGTCATGAAAATAGGGTTTCCCTCAGCATAACTATTATCTAAACTAGTACATTATCTTCTTTACATACACTTTTATATTATTACCCAGAAATTCAAATCTACATTTTACCTTAAAACGTCATATTGATAAGGCTTACAGGCAGCTAACTATTAGTAAAGAACGTTTTCTGGCAGCTGCTGTGAAATGCCACACACCCCAGTCCACTGTCCATACTGGAGTCCCAATAGTCCAGCATAGTAGATGTCTGCCATTATAATTTCATCTAAACACACATTCATCTTCACTATTTTGACCTTTTCAAAGTGTTTCCTCCTGCCTATCGCCCTGACTCCCGCGCTGCAGTGACAGAATGGCTGGGCGACCTGTCTTGCCGTTAGGATGTGAGGAGAGCAGAGACTTGGCTTGTAAAGGATGATATGATCGTGCATTGCTCACTGTCAGTAATGACCTTTCGCTAGCTTCTGCTGCAGATCGGAGTGCGGTGTG
This sequence comes from Umbra pygmaea, assembly GCA_016801145.1. Lineage (NCBI taxonomy): Eukaryota > Metazoa > Chordata > Actinopteri > Esociformes > Umbridae > Umbra > Umbra pygmaea. The sequence continues at coordinate 51,489 of JACXGM010000446.1, read as the reverse complement.
TTATTAAAGCGTTGCTCAAGTCACGCTGCTCCATCTGGTGTATGAACAGAAAGGGACAAACAATGAAAAGAAACCTGAGCCTTAGTGTTCAACGATAGTGCAATATACCTGTAAATATACTGCTCAATAACCTTAAAGGAACACGCAATCATCACAGTATAACACCAAGTCAATTTTATAAACTTCAGGGATATCAATCTGTCCAGTCAGGAATCATAAGCAATTGTGAATCAATGTCAGCTGTTGTGGTGCAAATTAAAGGGATAACAGATGCACTGGAGTAGCAACAGCAAGACAACCCTCAAAAAGGGAATAGTATTGCAGGTGGTGGCCACAGAAAATTGCTCTCTCCTTATTCTTCCTGACTGATTCTTCTCTAGTTTTGAAAGTGTCCTTGTCACTACTGGTAGCATGAGGCTGTACCTGTAGCCCATTGAGTTCACAGGTAGTCCAGCTCCTCCAGAATGGCACATCTATACGTGTCATCGCAAGACGGTTTGCTGTGTGTTACAGTACAGTCTGAAGATTGTGGAGGAGATACCAGGAGACAAGGACCGTTACACAAAGAGACCTGGACAGGGCCATAAAAGTGTATCTGCATGTATCTGTATCTGCTCCTTTGTGTCTGCTCCATACACACCCGCGGGCTATGGTTGTGTATGTTTCTGACCAGAATGTCAGAAACAGACTCCAAGAGGGTGGCATGAGGGCCTGACATCCTCTAGTGCAGTGGTTCTCAAACCTCTCCTGGGGACCCCCAGCCATGCCATATATTAGATGTATCCCAGTTAGCACATCTGAATCAACTCAAGTAATCATCAGTCCCTTACCTGCATCAAACAGGTGAGCTTGTTCAGGGCTACAACAAAACTGTGAGTCGGCTGGGGGTCCCCAGGAGAGGTTTGAGAACCACTGCTCTAGTGGGACCTGTGCTCACAGCCCAACACTGTGCAGCTCGATTGGCATCCGCCAGAGAACACCAGAATTGGCAGGTCCACCAATGGCACCCTGTTCTGTTCACAGAGCACATTTGACAGACATTAAATAAATTAATCTGGAGATGCCGTGGGGTAATGCTATTCTGCCTGCAACATCATTTAGCATGACCGGTTTGGCAGTAGGTCAGTGACGGTCTGGGGAGGCATATCCTTGGAGGGTCATACAGACATGCGCTAGCCAATGGTACCCTGACAGCTTTTAGGTACCAGGAGGAAATCCACAGACTCATCATCAGACCTTACGTCAGTTCCTGGATGACGAAGGCATTGATACCATTGACTGGCATTCACGTTCTCCAGACCTGAATCCAATTGAGAAGCTCATAGGACTTTTAGTTATTGAAAAGTGTTCTCCTGGCAGATCTGCCTTGGAGGCAGAAATTATGTGATTGGTTGATTCAAAACATGAAGGACCTCACATTATGTGTACTTTTGATTGATAATTATGATTTATATATATAGCTCAGGATTACATTTTAACATTCCAGTGTGGTTAAGGTTAGATATGATTAAAGCCTGAGAAAACTATGCTCATGTGGACATTTCCAATGTCATGTGAGGTCCACCTTCTGTTTTGAATCAACCAATCAAATGATTTCTGCCTCCAAGGCAAATCTGCCTGGAGAACACCTTTCAATACCTAAAACTCCTATGAGCATTGAGAACCTCTGGGACGTTATGTATTGGTGCATCCAACGCTGCCAATGTATCGCTACAGACTGTCCAGGAGCTCACTGATGCCCTGATCCAGGTCTGGGGGAGATCCCCAGGGACAACTTCTGCCGTTCCTTTAGGAGCATGCCCAGACTTTGTTAGGAATGTATACAGGCATGTGGGTGAGCAGGCAAAACAATTTGTTGTTATTTCTCATGGGATTAATAGTCAACCATAGGCGTTAACAGAATAGCACAATCATAAAACAAAACAGGGCAACAAAGAAAAAAATGAAATGACCCCTGTTCAAAAGTCTGCATACCCTCAGTTCTCAATATGGTGTAATGCCCCCTTTAGCATCAATGACGGCGTGCAGTAATTTGTGATAGTTGTCTCCCGAGTTTACCCGTGGATCTTTCTTTGTATCTCTAACTATTCTTCTTTCTTGGTCTAACTGGCCTAGGCTTGGTATCAAAAGATCCACGAATCCTCCACTTCTTAATAAGTGATTGAACAGTACTGACTGACATTTGCATGACTTTAGATTTCATTTTATATACATTTTCAACTTTATGCAGTTTCAGTACCTTATTACACAGGTCTTTTGACAGTTATTTTCTGCTCCCCATGGCTCAGTATCCAGCCTGTTTAGTGCATCCATGTGTGAGCTAATTGCAATTAAAAATACAACAGGTGTGAGAAACTAACCTTTAATTGCCATTTTAATGTGTGTGTGTGTGTGTGTGCGCGCGCGCGTGACTGCGTGCGTGCGCGTGCGTGCATGCATGTCTCCTTGTGTGACTGTAACAAGGCCAAACATTCAAGGGTATGTCAACTTTTGATCAGGGCCATTTGGGTGATTTCTGTTATCAGTATGGTTTACAAACGTTCCAAAAAACTATGATAATTAATTGCTTCATATGATCACTATCCTTACATATCAAGTCAGATGTTTTTGCATGAAAAGTCATATTGTCAAAATCAATGCACAAATTTCACAATTTCTTCCAGGGAATGCAAACTTATGAACATAACTGTACATGTTTTTAAAATATGTATTTCAAATACAAAATAGGGTTTTGTCATTTGTATTTGATAGGCTTGATGAAAATTGATTCATATGTTGTATCAAAATACTTAAGAGTTTTGTATTTTAAAAGATATTGTAAAATTCTTTGTGAGAAGTCTACATGATGACATCATAAAAATGCTGCCTCTGATTGGTGCCTACTCAGTAATTTGCACAGACTGGTTGAGATCATAACAGAAAATGTATGATTCATGTGTATGTGTCCTCTATACCTATATTCTGAGGCTGACAATAGATTCAGTGGTTGACACATAATTTATTATTATATTTATGATTAACAATCAAATGATTATTAGAAACTAGTTGCTATGAATAAAGGTGCCATCAGTTGTCTTCTTATGAATTACGTGTTTGTCACTAAGTCAGTGTTTCTGATGCATGAGGCCTTTCATTACCAAATACCAAGGAACTAAATTAGGATACAATTACTGTATGAGTCATTAGCAAACTATTAGTTAAACATTAGACTGTAGGTTATTTTAAAACTAACCTTCAGCTGGGTGATCACAGGGATATTTAATTATTTGATCTGTTAATTGGTTGCATATATCAGATTCATTGCATGAATCGTTAGCCAGAGAAAAGCTGTTGCTATCAAATTTTGTCTACTTATCAACTGAGTCTGTACTGGTGAAGGGATACATCAAATATGACAATAGATGGAAGGTTTGTGAAGGGATTTCATGCTCCCATGTAAAAGTAGTTTTAATATTTTTAAAATACAAAAATTCAGTAGTTTATTTATATGTGCCTTCTCTGAGCTCCTCCCTCCTGGCTGCTCTTTCCTCAACTCCCCGCAAGGGTCAGGTCGAGGCAGTGGTCCGGCCACTCTCTTCAACGATGAGTACAGATGCAAATTATTACCTGCATTCTGTTGTACTAGTTTTGAACTTCAACTATTTATGGCTGATTTAGATTCTCCTGTGTTGTGTGCAGTTATTTGTTGCCCACCGAAACGCAACAAGGATTTCATGCGTTTTTAGCTGACGTTGTTCCAAAATACGACAAGCTCCTGGTTTGTGGTGACCTCAATATTCATGTGTGTTGCCCCTCAAACCCATTTGCAAATGATTTTAAAACCCTGTTGGACCCTTTTGTCCTTAATCAATGCACTTCAAAAAAGCCAACTTCCAAACATTGAGTTTACTATATTTTTTAAGTTGAGTGAATACATTTTCTAGGAAACATGACATTTACATGCAAAACTAAGTTAATCCAACAAACTTCTGTAAGTTTGCTTATAAGTTTGCTGAACTGTGAATAATAAATTGAGTGAAAACATAATTCTGAGTTGACTTGTTTAAATGTATAAAAACGAGTTCAGTCAGAAAAATTTGTTCACTCAACTTAAAAAATAGAGTCACATTGCTTCATAATGTTAAGTTTTGAGAACTTAAATTTTAAATGTTTCTAAAGAATCATGGGTAATTCATAATTTGTAGATTCTAAGATGGTTTAACATAATCTTTTATAAATTTGATGGAAGAAAAGTACATATATATATTTTGGTATTACATGACTTGCTGTGAAATTAGTTATAATGTAGCTTGATCAACATATTTCGAAACCGTAACATAAATCGGCATTCAATGATTAGACCATCTACCACTATGATGTTTTTGCACAGATAATTGCACTCACCTTGTGTCCCAAATCTGAATGTGTCCCTTATTATACAAGGGGAAGATGACAATCAGATGTCTTTGGGCCGCTGGGAGCAGAGCATTCTGTATTTTAGTAGTAACTTAAACTTACGTTCTCAAAACAAACATTTAAGTACAATTTTTAATTCAGTCAAAATCAAACTTCAAGTCCATTCAATCTAAATATGCAAGTGTGTTCAACATTGAAAAATCCACTGGACAAAAAAATTATAGTTGAGAGATTGAACAAAACATGAACAAAAAAGTAGTTGGCACGAACTACCTCACAACTCAAAAATCTAGTGCAGCCAGTTGCCTTGAAATTTTCACAACCTTTTATTTTTACAGTGTGGGTAGAAAGGCTGACATATCATCTTGGCCACACCTTGGACCTCATTACCCACACCTGCTAGTAAGGCTGTCTCCTCAGCTTCTAGGCACCAATGCATCAACCAATGCAAGTTTGCTTCTGCATTTGTGGGCTCTCAGTTTTATGCCATGAATGGTCTGGTCTCTCCCTCTTCCCCTGATAACATTCTCTCTGTGTTTCATTCCACAAGTACTGAAATCCTAGACTGTTTTGCCCTCTTTGGACTAAATCTATTAAACCTAAGGCGGACCCCTGGCTCAATGACACCACAAAGGCCTTTAGGCAACACTGTAGACAAGGTAAACGAAGGTGGAAGAAGGACAATTGACATGTATCACTGGGTTTATTAAGGGACAGTCTAGCCGTATACCAGAAGGCTGTGAAGGCGGCGAATAAGGACAATCTCTATGTAATACTGTCATAGTAGTAGTAGCCATGAACCAAGTGTTATTTAACTCTATATACTGCTGTAAATCCATGCACCTCTGCTCTGACAGAGGTTTAAACCAGTACCTGTGAGAAGTTTCTCTGTTATTTTATTGACAAAGTAGCATCTTTCAGGCAATACGACAGTATTAATTATAATTATTATATGTTTGTACCTGCTGCTCCTGTGCACTCTGCTGTGTTTGAAGAATTTAAGCCAGTTTCTTTGACGCTGCTTACTGAGAACCTAAAAATATAAACCTACTAACTGTCCCTTAGACATTGTTCCACCAGGATGGTGAAGGTTTTTCATAGCACCATTGGGTCGAGTCTACTTACTTTTTAAATTCCTGTCTTAGTTTAGGTTCTGTCCCAGCTGCCTTTAAGCGTGCTGTGGTCCCTACTTAAAAAGCCTCATCTTGACCCGTCAGTGTTATCCAATTTTAGACCAGTCTCTCATCTGCCTTTTCTTTCAAAGGTCTTGGAAAAAGTGGTTTTCATACTGCTACAAGCCTTTTTGCAGCAGAACTCTGTGTTTGAAAAATGTCAATCTGGTTTCAGTCTGCACTGTTGAAGAGTACACAATGATATTGCTTTGTCTGTAGATCCTGGGAATCATGCTGTTCTAGTGCTTTTGGACCCCACAGCGGCTTTTGATTTGGTGGACCATGCAGTCCTCCTCTCTCACCTTAATCATTCCGTAGGCATCCGAGGCTCGGCACTTTAATGGTTTAGCTCCTATCTGGCAAATAGGAGCTTCTCTGTTATGATTGGTGACCTCTGCTTGTTTTCTTTATACACTCACCTAAAGGATTATTAGGAACACCCGTTCAATTTCTCCTTAATGCAATGATCACCTCAACCAATCACATGGCAGTTGCTTCAATGTATTTAGGGGTGTGGTCCTGGTCAAGACAATCTCCTGAACTCCAAACTGAATTTCAGAATGGGAAAGAAAGGTGATTTAAGCTATTTTGAGCGTGGCATGGTTGTTGGTGCCAGACGGGCCGGTCTGAGTATTTCACAATCTGCTCAGTTACTGTGCTTTTCACGCACAACATTTCCAGGGTTTACAAATAATGGTGTGAAAAGGGAAAAACATCCAGTATACGGCAGTCCTGTGGGCAAAAATGCCTTGTTGATGCTAGAAGTCAGAGGAGAATGGGCCGACTACTTCAAGCTGATAGAAGGGCAACTTTGACTGAAATAACCACTCGTTGCAACCGAGGTATGAAGGATGGGCTACAACAGCAGAAGACCCCACCGGGTACCACTCATCTCCACTACAAATAGGAAAAAGAGGCTACAATTTGCAAGAGCACACAAAATTGGACAGTTGAAAACTGGAAAAATGTTGCCTGGTCTGATGAGTCTCGCTTTTCTGTTGAGACATTCAGATGGTAGAGTCAGAATTTGGCGTAAACAGAATGAGAACATGGATCCATCATGCCTGGTTACCACTGTGCAGGCTGGTGGTGGTGGTGTAACGGTTTGGGGGATGTTTTCTTGGCACACTTTAGGCCCCATAGCGCCAATTGGGCATGTTTAAATACCACGGCCTACCTGAGCCTTGTTTCTGACCATGTCAATCCCTTTATGGCCACCATGTACCCATCCTCTGACGGCTACTTCCAGCAGGATAATGCACTATGTCACAAAGCTTGAATCATTTCAAATTGGTTTCTTGAACATGACAATGAGTTCACTGTACTAAAATGGCCCCCACAGTCACCAAATCCCAACCCAATAGAGCATTTTTGGGATGCGGTGGAACGGAAGATTCGTGCCCTGGATGTGCATCCCACAAATCTCCATCAACTGCAAGATGCTATCCTATCAATAAGGGCCAACATTTCTAAAGAATGCTTTCATCACCTTGTTGAATCAATGCCAGGTAGAATTAAGGCAGTTCTAAAGGCGAAAGGTGTTCAAACACAGTATTAGTATGGTGTTCCTAATAATCCTTTAGGTGAGTGTATATGCTGCCTTTAGGAGCTATGATAGGAAAGCATAATCTGCCATTTCATTGTTATGCAGATTAATTGCAAATTTATTTGCCTATGAAACTGAATAACAGTGTGGCACTAAACTCCATGCTTGGTTGTATCAAGGATATTAAATTGTGGCTTTCACAAAACATTCTGAAGCTAAAACTGAGTGTATCATCTTCAGTACTTCATGCACGCCAAATGGTCTTGCTTGGTGTCACGTTTTGCTGTGCGATGTTGAATAAATGGAGACCAATGCAGGGAACTCGTGTTCTTTCTTTTATTTGTGAACACATGAAAACAATAAACCTAAGCCAAACTGTGGCATCTAAGTTAAATGGGCGACTTTGAGCCCAAAACAAATAAAGGACCCAATCCTACTTCCACTCTTATAAATATGTGGTACAACACGGA
>JACXGM010000446.1:0-43806 GCA_016801145.1 Umbra pygmaea | reverse complement strand
CTCCCTAAACACAACCCATCCCAGCACCCTTAACCTATACAGCTAATAATACACCAACACACTGAAATGGGAATTTCAAAATGAAATATAGACATATATATATAACTGAAAACTCCTGGAATACTAAACAAAAGGGACATGAACTAAAAGGCAAAGTCCTCTCAGGGGATACCCTTACACTTGGAGTTTGGGAGCTCTGACTTCATACCTTAAGACAGCTGTCACAAACTTGGGGGTTACTTTTGACAAGCAGATCAGCAATGTTGTTAAAATGAGCTTTTTTCATCTCCGTCTCCTGGCTAAAGTTAAACCGTTCCTTAACAGGCATGATCTAGAAAAGGCAATCCATGCTTTTATTAGCTCAATGTTGGATTACTGCTATGCTTTTTATGTTGGTTTGAATCAAACCTCCATCTCTCGACTTCAACATGTGCAAAATGCTGCTGCCCGCTTTTTAACAAATACATCTAGATGTGCACATATCACTTTCATTCTCTACACCCTACATTGGCTCCCTGTGCTTTTTAGAATCGATTTTAAGATTTTATTGTTTGTTTTCAAGACCTTAAATGGTCTGGAACCAGAGTATTTGACCGAGACTTTAATGCTACGTGAGCACAACCGGTCATTACGGTCCTCAAACCAACTAGTTTTAGAAGTCCCAAGGTCAAAGTATAAACGGTGGGGTGATCATGCAATTACCCCCTGATATTCACATTATTACAGATGTAGCTCTTTTTAGATCCAAACTCAAAACCTATTTGTTTTGAATGGCTTTTAATTTGTCGTAGTGGTGTGTCAATTTCACACTCATCTTCCTGTAACTATGTAACCTTTTCTGGTTTTTCTGTATTCTATGTTTAAAATTTTATTGTATGATATGTTGTTTCATTCTTGATCTCTGATGTAAAGCACTTTGGACACCTGTTTGATACACTTAAAATTAAGTAATTTAGTAGCTTATTTTAAAATACATTTTGATGTATCTTTGCTCATCCCTGTCTTTTGTTACGTCATTGTGTTCTCAATGAATAACACAATGTACAGTAAAGATTTTGATCTTTAATATGTTTCGGTCATTGAGACCCGATGTGTGATTTGAGTGTTCCCTTAATTGTTTTGAGCAGTGTATAATCTGTTGTGTTTTGAACAAAAGCAGCAGGCTGGTGTGGTCTGATATGAGTCATTATTCTTTTACACATTACCACATCAAGTTCAATGTGCTGCTGTATGGAATGCTAACTCTACAATATGTTATTGCAATCTCATCTGCCTCAAAGGAACATGGCATATAGCCTTTATGATATTGGAAACCCGATGAAGCATATGCTCCTAAAACTAAACTAGGTGCAGGCATCGATGAAGACACAAATATTGCCATGTAGCATGTTCAGATATGTTGACCTGATGATGACAATAATGATATGAAAGAAACAGGTACTTGGATGGATGAATGCCTAATGACTTTTCAGTTTTCAGATGAAAGCTTTGTAAGTCTCAGGTTTCAGGTCTTTTGTGTTTCACCTTGTAAGCACCGCAGTCCCCAACCAATCCACAACACAGGCAGCACCATGTCTGTGGCTGGTTATTGAACTAAATCACTATCTGATGGAAATGAAGGACACAGGGAAGCGAGTCATTTCCACCCGTCTCAGGGCCTCCTCTCCTTGGGGGCGGTGATGATGAGGCTGTAGTGCAGGGTTTCATCATATATACCACCTCAGCCCCCAATAGACACCCTCATCGGCTGGTAATAATAATTCTGCTAGAATGAAACGGTTTCTGCTGCGCCGCTTCCTCTCTTTCTCTTAAACCCAATCTAATTGACTGGACATATCATACTATGCTAAGCACAAGCAGTAGCATAGTATACAGGCAGCACATCGGAGATACAGAGCTTATATGATATGGTTCAACCACTTTGGAAAATAAGGAGCACCATTTTTGTTGAAATATACTGGTTGTCTGTAGGGTAGCTGTTAGAGGTTTTGGTGAATGGGCTTTTAATCTGCAAACTATCCAATGGTTCAGAGGTGGTCTATGAATGTCAATGAATATTTTGGCCTTTTACAAACCATAACCCTTAACTTAACCATTCAGAATAAATAACATAATTACTAAACTTAGCCATCTGAACATAAGCCTTACCCAAACATCTAACTTCATGCTTAGAATTCATGTTTAGTTAATGTGTTGCAATGTAGTGGTGTTGAGGAAGGGAGACCAAGACTTGGAGTAATGTCTGGTGTTTTACTGAAGTCCAAGAAGGTATTATGCTCTAAACATGGCTGACGGATACATAAAGAGAATGCACAATGAATATATAGCCTATATACTATGCAGCCACGGTTAGTGGATCTCAATTGGGGATGCTGGGCTCGCATTACCGCCCGGACTGGGGGAAACGGAACGGTATCACACAATGGGTTTGATGCGCTCCACATCGTTCCATTCACTCCGGTCCTGAAAGTAATGCAAGCCCGGCATCCTCAATTAAGATCCATTCACTCCGGTCTCGATCGTAATGCAAGCCTGGTGTCCCAATTAAAATCCACCGGCCACGTCTGATACTATGCTCTATCGCAGTATAGACGCGCTAAGGCTATACAGAGCGTACCTGTCTCAATTTACACTATTCATATTACTTACAACACTTAGTGGTTAGGGCACTTCCAGTAATGTACATATTAATTAACTTCCATCAACAGCAATATGCGACTTCACTCCATGACTAACACGAATGCTACAACATAACAAGAGGTAGAATTCTCACAATGAACCACATCGCCCTCTGGACACTAGTGCTGCCGAAATTAGTCAACTAACTCAACGTATCTAATCGACCATGAAAATTAGATGACGGCAATTTTTTACTTTGTGTCGATTTACTATTGAGCGCCTATTTGTTTTTGGTCTCCCCGTCTCAAACGGCTCACTGTAATTCAACTCCATACCGGTTTGTGCGCACCCTGCTGGTTAATCTACTATCCTCTTCCCCCCTCCCCCACATTCAATGCTTTGATATAACAAATGGCAGAGGCAGGTGAGTCCTCCGAATCAAGCAAGGAGCAAGGCTCAGACCCGGAATTTGAAGCAGCCCTGGGTGGATAGTTGCTCCTGTTCCTATGCTCAAGGACAACTCCTACTCACGCTCTCCTTCCTATGCAAAAGGCAAGATTTGGAATAAATCAGATTTCTCTTGACACAAAAAAATAAGAATTACAACTTTCAGTGACGTTTGCTCACGTCACATGTACCTCGTCACGCTCATTTTGAGGCTGCGCATTTCCCTTGGCCATCACCGAAAAAGTGCTTCTAATTGGCTTCACTTGCTCTCCATAGAAATGAATGGCGTCTGTTGGTCCATTCATATACTGTCACTGAGATCAAGTCAGAGCACTAGACATAAAAGCTTCCAAAGTATGGAAGTATTTCAGGCCAACTAAGAGTGGTCCATACACTGTCAAACTTCACTTGCTTATCATGGGAGCACAACCGTGATGCCCGAGCACCTAAAAAGGAAACACAAATGAGTTGTTGAAGATTTGCCCACAGAAACGGAAAAGAGAATGTAAATATATAATAGGCGAACGTTCTATTGTTAAAACTGGGTAAACTAATTTCCGGTCTGTAGTAATAGCGTCGGCAATGGATGTTGAACAAGTCTATTTTCACCTCTTTAACATTGCCAAACATTTATTTGTGCCATGTGTTAGGAACGTCGACTCCATAACAAAACAAAACATAAATGGAGAAGTGCTACAAGTTATGAGGTTGAAAATTAGTCTTATTTCATTTACATTTTATTGATAGTCAATCTGTAGATGCATTATAGACTATTAAATAGTGTTACCACATGTCACTCATTATCAGCTGAATGAAAACATAGCATTTACCAGGAGGACTTGTGTAGCCATTTTTTACAGCTGCTTAATTTATATTAGCATTATTTGCTGTAACGCAGAATCTAGCAGGTTGGTGATGGTCTATATCTGACAATGACTCCACGCCAAGCATTTGCACTTCAAATTACAGAGTACTGTGTCGGTGATCTGGCATTAATCCAATGACACCAGAAAGGTAAAACTCCAGGGCTGCATCTCAATATGCATAATGTGCATACTATATGGTATGCCAGACTACGATTAGTATGTCCCAAACCATAGTACACAAATATAGTATGTCAGAAGTCCACAGATGGTCTACTACGTCTGGGGGATTTTTGAAGTATGCAACCCTGGATGCTTTTTGGGCTGATATAGCCCACAATCCTTTGCGACACAGAATAGGAGGGGTTTCCCAAAGCCAGTCCTTCTTTGGCAGTGTTTAAGTGTAAGTATCCAAAAGTTAGGTAATAATAAAGGTGTCATTAAATTAGTTTTTTTGTTATTGTACCAATATGATTAAAGTTTAAATGAAATATGAACAGGTTGTGCCAAATGTTTAATGTTCAAACTTTGTGGGCTTCATCGCTTGTGGAAGTGGTGTAATTTTAGATGCAACATTATGACGTGTTAGTATGTCCCAATGCTAGCATACTTGTTTACTATATATTTAATAGAACATACTTTACCACCACCTGCACAGTACGTACTTTCAGTATGTAATATGTAGTATGCATATTGAGATGCAGCCCAATTTTTAAGCGCCGTTTAATTTTTAAGAACCATTTAAGCACCGGAACTATTTAAAAAATACCAAGTAGGCACCGGTATCGGATAAAACCTAAACGATACCCAGCCCTACTCTAGGATGTCTGGTGAGGTATGGAAGCAGCTGCGTTAACACCACCTTCTCCAAAACTTTTGAAATAAATGGAAGTTTAGAGAGAGGCCGGAAATGATTAGGACATTTTGCATCCAGATTATGTTTCTTTAGCGTAGGCTGGACAACCGCATGCTTGAAACATGTAGGAATGGTGCCGGTGGCAAGAGTTAAGAATATATTGAATGGAGGGACCAATAGCATCAAATGCATCTTTGATAATGTGTGAAGGGATAGGATCGTGTGGGGCTGTTGATAGTTTCATGTGCTTTACAATGTCCCATATTGGAATTGGTCAGAAGTAGCTGTAGCAATGGGGTGGGGTATCAAATACAACAGGAGTGAACTGTGATCTGATGTGGTCAATTATCTCAGTAAAAAACTTCAAGAACTCGTCACAGATATTGGTGGATGCCCAGCCCTAAATCACATTAAATACGTTCTCAGGGAACTATTTTGTAAAACCGAAATATGTCAAATATGAACGTATGAGAGGGTCATTACGTTTGTAGGGAACTAAATTGAACACTCGAATAACGTTCAATATGAACATTAGAAGATCATGACGTAGCATATAAATCCGCGACTTGCATGCCAGTGTTCGCGAGTTCAAATCCAGACCGGCACTTTGTGTGTTTTGTTCTACATTTCTTGCGTCATGCAGACACGCGATTGTGGGTTTTTGTAATGTTAACCCTAACCTAATTCTAACCTTAACCTCAGTAACGTCATATCTAACCTTAACCGTTAGTAACCTCATGCCTAACCTTAACCGTTAGTATCCTCCTACCTAACCTTAACTGTGAATGTTGCTATATCATTTCGAACGCTATGGAATTTATGGAATGTTCTCGCATAAATCCGCTAAACGAAATGTACCGGAGCAACGTAATTCAAGTACAAATATAGCCTAATAACAAAATGTGCAGTTCAAACGTAAAAACACCCTAAATAGGTTGGCATAGAACGTAATTTAGGTTTTTAAAATAGTTTCTTGAGAACGTAATTTCGTAGAAATTCTGAGATTTACGGTTGCTCTCACTGCCCATGATCACCTCTTGAGCCCTGATGAGCTAAAAACCTTCTTCAACATTTCATAATCAGCTATCCTTGAAACTGTAGCCCCTCTTAAACTCAGGAGCCCTAATTTTAAATCTCAAGAGTGGCTTGATGATTCTTCCCGCCATCTCAGGCAGGTTTGTCAAAGAGCTGAGAAGAAGTGGAAAAAAGATCACCTCCTACTTTCTTTAGAAATGTTCAGAACTTCCCTGGCCAAGCTGCAGCTAAAAACGCCAGGGCTACCCATTTCTCCAACACTATAAGTAAACATTCCCATCACCCTAGAATTTTATTTAACACCATAAACTCAATTGTTAACCACCAAGTCTCTCCAGAGGACGAGGCATCTGGGCTGTGATAGAGGCAGTAATAGCATTTCCAAAGTAACTTTCAGAGCTTATTTGCTGTAAAAGGGTGAATATGACAAGAGTAGTGGTCAGAAGATCTGGCTGTATACAGTGAGTTAAATAGTTTAACATTGAACATAATAAGCATGGTCAGATGATGCAAAATAATTATCTTTGGGTGATTTTTTTATGGGGGGCCGCAGCCCCCCACTGGCCCTACCTTGGTGGCACCCCTGAATACAATTGCATATTATTTATATATATTATATAAAACTGTATTTCTTGACATATATATATATATATATATATTTATTGACATGAAAAACTATGTGTATGTGATAATGATTCCCTACACTATTCAATGATGTGTTGCACACAGAAACACAGCCTAAAATGCATAATTTATATCAAAGACAGACCGGTGCATGCACAATGCCCATTGACAAACACTGGGGAAGCACAATTCATAATGTCCTCATTGCAATTCCTCTTTAAATGGAGAAATAAGCACTGTTTATCATTGTCCCATCTGAAATGCTTTTCTTTATTTAAAAAAAATACCATGATATACATGTTCTACAAATAGGAAATAATCGTTGTTTGTGTAGCTTAAACACAGTTTGGTGGACTTGGACAGGGACATTACAACTTTCTAATAATAATTGAGTTTAATATTGAAGTATCTCAACTCCTTTAATACAGTACCATAACCCTCTTGTCCTGAATTGTTGTAACACCTAATCTTACCGTAGACAGTACTACCTGGCTAGATTAGATTAAATTTTATACTCTATAAATGTTTTGACAGTCCAACTAAACAAAATGTATACCATACTCTAAGTTCAGAGTAATATTTTAAGCAAGAGGTCTACATCTAATTAACTACTTTAACCATGACCATACAAACCAGTTTAAACATGGCATGGACATACAACACACTCTTAGAAAAGAAGGTACACGAATGAACCTAAAATGGTACAAAGCTTGTAGCTGAGGTACTGAGGTATGAATAGTGTACCCTTCAGCATGTGTCCATATAGTTACCAATGATATCTGTACCTCTAATTGGACACTTACAGTGCATCCAGAAAGTATTTACTTCACTTTTCCACATTTTGTTATGTTACACCCTTGTAGCTGAGGTACTGAGGTATGAATAGTGTACCCTTCAGCATGTGTCCATATAGTTACCAATGATATCTGTACCTCTAATTGGACACTTACAGTGCATCCAGAAAGTATTTACTTCACTTTTCCACATTTTGTTATGTTACACCCTTACTCTGAAATGGATTCAATTTATTATTTCCCTTAAAATTCTACAAAGAATGTCCCCTAATTACAATGTGAAAGATGTGTGTTTGAACTCTTAGCATATTGTTAAAAAATTAAAAACGAAAAAAACACATGTACATTTTAGTAATAGCCCAGGAGAAATGTGTATTGCAGGGGAATTCTTCACTATAAATCAATGGGCTGGGCTGGTTTTTGAACGCACGCAGCTCAAGACGTTTTGAATGACACACCCACAAACGTGCGATTGCTTTCTGGAGACATGACAGTGTAAAGACAAACAGTATGGAATTGAGCTCACGCGGATTTGGAAAATGTTGCTAAAAGCTATCGGTATCTATCAGTATCTCTCAGGCTATGTTTAGATGGAAACAATACGAAGAGAATACGCAAAAGTGGTGTTGTGTTATCATTTTATTCTGTGTTTAGATTAGCATTTTGGGTGGGGGAATCTGCGTGCATATGGTGACGTAAAAGTGTGTGAAATTCGAAGTTGTATGCACTCCAGGTGGTTAAGTGGAAGTGTGAAGCACTGCAACACAACACCACCAAGTCCACACGTCTGCGTACAACCTTCTTTCTACTTCTCTCCCTAGTGCCACGAAACCAAAACATGGCGAAGCGAACAACAAAAGCTGAGAATTTTGTATTTCCGGCACATGCTGAAAAGACTTGTATGTTTATCAGAGCTGCTAGGGCAACTTCAAGGTCCGACGTATGGAAATAATCCGACCTGTTTGTTGTTATTTTCCTGTACTGGCGCATGCCTGTGACGTAAACGTGTATACGACGAGAGCCACCATGAACAGATTGGTGTAGACTTGAGTTTTTATCCTTTAGACGGGAATGTGGCGGTAGGGAGTTTTTAACTCGATTTCCACTCTAGAGGGTGGATCCACTTTTCTGCATTTTTAAGCCCAAAAAATGCTGTCGCCGTCTAAACGAAAGGCACATTTGATAAAATATGTCTTCATTTTCGCCCGCAAGCGTTATCGCGTGAACAGGCCCTCAGAATGTAAAAAGGCCCTATATACAGGCACAAATCAGGTAAGAAGTGACAGGTGAAGGAGAACAGGTGCACAAAATATACGCTTCACTCTCCCCCGCTGGATGGAGATGTCTGGTGCATTGTAGCACTCCAGGGAAGTAGAGCTTTGGCGACAAGGTGCCCCAGTAGCTGACGTGATACCTAACCCTTCTTAAATGTAAGCTAACTAGCGTAACATTCCATAATAACGTCTGTAATATGTACTGCATGTTACTTAAATTCTGTGAGGCTGGGCTACTCTTCTTGTTTTTCTCCCTTTGTTCTTCATTTCAAACCTCTTTCCTTTTTCCTTCCTCCTCCCCATTTCAATCTCTATCTCTGCTAATTGATTCCCTCTCCCTGATGTGCTGAATAGGCCAATTCTTCCATTACTGGTAAATGATGGCATTAGCGCTCTATTGATCCCGGTGGAGTGGTATAGAGGTAACACTGCATCTCCACTGAGATCTTTCTCTCCTTTCAAGCCTTTAAAAACTCAGACTTTCCAGAACAAAACCTATTTTCTGTCAGGGACCAGCATTTCAACAACACATCACCCCCGGCCTGTTATTGCTGTGCAGAGGCAGCCTGTAAAGCCAGCAAGCGTTCAAGAGGTTCCACTTCTTTCCATGTGAGCTCATTCGTGACATGAGGGGTTTGGTCATCTTCTTCTGTCCTCCAGCAGATGCTGCCCCTCCCAACAAGCCCTGTAATTTCACTATTTCTTTCCAGACCACTGCCATCTTCTCACCATCTGACCACAATTAGGCACACCCCCATTTCTCCCCCCGACATCCACTGGCTCTGAAGCTGCAACTACAAAGGGCCGGGTGCAATGGAGAGAGACGGAGAGAGACATATGGAGGAGGTGAAATTAGAAGAGCGTCTTCACCCTGCCTAAAATTGTCGGGTGGATTTCTATGAAAGAGTCTGTCCCATAAACACGGTGTAATAGGACCGGTGGGTTGCAGTCGCATCTGATGGAATTAAATTGCTGTTGCTCCATTACGGCTGTCATCAAGTGTCTTTTAACATGCTCGTTCAATGGGAGTTTAGGGCTTGCACCGCAATTGGGGGATTTGGAAGCTTCTGGCTTGATTGTGTGTGCTTTCATTAGCACTAGCAGCCAGATACTGGTGAGCAAACAGGACATTTCAATCACTGGGGCAGAACATTGGATCAAAGGGACTGCCAGGCCGAGAGAAAATGCGAGTCCAATGGGCTCCTGTTTTACATGCTCAGTGTGAGAGAGAGAGGATGACTTCATTGGCATGCTGACCCGCCTCTGCTCTGGACAAACCAGACTGACCCCTCATTGATCTGACTGGGCCTCCTGAGATGGCCTGCAATATGTCTCTGTCTGTCTGTAAATACATTATTATAGAGAAGGGGTTCACGTCAGTTACTGCACAGTTAGTTCTGTCAGCTGGCCTATCTGTACATTGTGTTAGTAGCTCTTTCTGTAATGTTGAAATAATATAGGTGTCCTTGAAACCAAACCACACAATAATGGCTGTCATCTTCTGCGGCACCACATTGGCTTCAGTAATGGGTTTGTGGATGAATGTAGAAGTATAGAAACCACTGGAATGTTGCCTCCAGAGTAGCGAACGCCGTAGTCTCTGGACTGACCTCAAAAACAACTGTGCAACAAATGCTGTGGTCAGCTTTTTTAAACCCACTCATTGCTGAGTGAGCAGCTGCCAATGCCTTGTTTGTGATCCAATTATGTGAAATGTCTTTGTTGTAAAATCTGATCCTCTGGTTGAAGCAGGACAAAAGGGAAATGATAGAAAAATGTTGTTATTTTCTTCTTCAAAATGTCTGACTTAATGTTGTCATATTAAATATGTTTCAAATGCTACAAATAGTGCTGATTAATAATAATTGGCTGTTCAAGGTTTATTCTTTTGTGAGATACTTGGTCAGTGACAATAGGTAACTCCCCTGTCTAAGATTGTTCATTTAAAAGCTGTGATCATTAGGTTTAGATTGGGCCTCCATCCAAAACAAAACATATTTGTTTATCACAGCCAAAAGTGTTTAATGTGAATATTTTGCAGGCTATGATTTAGCTTTTAGAAGCTTCCTGTTGGGCATATCTCCATGGTTACAAGGCTGTTGCCACACAATTGGCAAATACTGCCCTGTAATGAGACAGAGGGCAGAAAAACAAACATGTAGCTGGGGGAAATGGCTGGAAGCCAGAGCAACCTAACTTGACTTGTCTGGAATTTCATGGTCTGACCACTGATACATTTAAAACTTGTTTAATTTATTTTACCGTTTTCTTATAGGGTCATAATGAGACAGAGGTATATTTTGCAGATGAGCCTTGAGTTAGAGAATTTAGAGAATGGCATGCAGCAATGTACAAAAAAATATAAATCACAGGGCAGTCAACCATTCTAGCCTATACCTTAAAGAGAGAAATTACAGGATATTCCGCACAACAAACGGTTGCCACACAACACAAATGAGAGTGTGTGGAATTGTGCACAATATATAGCAGCATTTACAAACTACTCTACAAGTCTCCCCCTATATATTAACTTTCTGCAAATATATTTACTTGTGTGCATTCATTGCATTGAGCAGCCAGACAAACTATACTGAAACACAAAGTGAAACATCCGGGTTATGTGTGGTTATACACACTGTAGTGACAGGTAAATGAATTGAGGCCCAGCCCTGCCTTGGTCCTGCTCTGTATAACAGGAATGAATAAGGTTAGTGAGACAAACTGACAAAAGGCCCTTTTCAACTGTGCTCAAAGGCTGAGGCAGGAGAATAGCTTGGCTGTGAGGGAAACCTCTGCTTCTCACTGCCCAGCTCCGTTCTACAGCTTTCCCCTACCCTGCCCTCGCCTCCTTCAGTCCTTTCAAATGCTAATATAGAGGAAGAAGAAAAAAAAACACTTGGACCTGATTAGAAAGTATCAATTCTAGTGTGCTGCCTCAATTGACTGATAATCTTTCGGAGGCCCTATCTGGAGGCAAAAAATAGGGGTAAATGCTGCTCTAGGAATAAGCCTATCAGTGTCCACGTCGCTGAACTTCACAACTTAGCACTTTGGAATTGAATGCATTGGTCAGGAGGAGTCACCTTCACAGGGAAGCAATGTGAGGTAGCTGAGGATCTGGCATCTCCACAGACCATGCCATGGTACCAACAATTTTACCATGGTTTAACCAGGCAAATTGACTAAGAACTAATTTTTGTGGTCAGTAGCTCTTTTCACATTGACAGTGATTGGCATGCACATCGGATCTTAGTGTCAGTGCATATTTTCTACAGATGTTGTCAGAGCTTTGTGCTCTATGGTGCTACAGTACATAGGTTTTTACTGACAGACATTATGAACTTGAACATTGGCAAAAAGCTGCCCAGGTCTGCCTTGACTGAATCGCTGTCTGATGGAGGGCATTAGATCACGCTTATGACTCGGCAAATTTAAAGTACTATTTGTAGAAAATCACAACTTATTTTTCAACTGACCAGCTCACAAATTATTTAAAACTGTATTTCTTCTCAAGTATACTATATTTAAGAAATCTATAAAAGTAATTTATATTGGATAATGATTCCCTTATAATATAAATATTTGTTACACACAAAAGCACAGCCTAAAATGCATAATCTATATTAAAGACAGATCAGCACGTGCCCATTGAAAAACACTGTGTAAGTACAACTAGTCATGTCCTAATTACTAATCCTTTATAATAGCAAAATAAGCACAGCATATTTTAGGCAATCATTGTCACATCTACACCGCGTTCCAAGTTATTATGCAAATTGGAATTAAGTGTCATAAACATTAAATATTTTGTATTTCAATCAAACTCATGGACAGTTTTGTGTCTCCGGGCTCTTTGGATCACTGAAATCAATCTCAGACACCTGTGATAATTTGTTTGCTAGGTGAGCCAAATTAAAGGAAAACTACTTAAAAAGGATGTACCACATTATTAAAGGACAACTGCGGCGCAAAATGCACCTGGGGTTAATAACACATTGGTACCGACTCGACCGTTCTCTGGGATATGTTTTCATGCTAATCAAATGTGCCCAGTTTTAGTGCAAACTGATAATTACCTTATAATGCTGGACATGTGGGCATGGATGAAGTAAAAATAAATTGATATTATATCACTAACAAGGCTCAAAATTTCACCACACTTCCATGGTATAATGAGGGTCCCTACATGCAAACAGAATTATTGAGAATATTGTTAGTGTACAGACAGTTTATTAGAAATATAGTTTAAAATACATTACTGTTTGTGGATACAGCCAGGCACCATCTTCGGAAAACAGACTCAACCAATTTTTTTCTTGTTCGCTTTCGTGTGGCTACCTGTTGTAAAAAGCATCTCTGTTGATCCGGCACCTCCATCCTACATCTATATTCCGTGACACTCTCCATACACAATCCCCAAAATCAACAAATAGTTTTTGTTCATTGTTACCAGGGCAGGCATATGCTTTTCATTTTCATTCTGAAAGAATTAATAAAAACAATAAATGTAACCCTTATCTATATATCATCCCCACAAATGTACACTCAAACACATACAGTCAACTCAAGAATTACTAGCAGCATTTGGGAATTTATACAATTCTATGATGTTTAGTTGGTCCATCTCCAGGAACTGAATTGATGCCTTTCACCTGTTACTGTTTCTCTGGGGTATAAATATAATTGCATGCTTGTCACATCCCTTTTTCATCCATCACCATGGGTAAACCAAGGCACTTTCAGCTGAAAGGAGACAGATGGTTCATCAGAACAATAATCAAAAAGTTTCAGAAATCTGGAACAGTTTGTTGCACATTTGCCAAGAAGAGGATGCATGTGCATGGTGACGAAAACGAGGAGAGGCAAAGAAGATTACAAGATTCACAGTTTCAGAACCTCAAAGTCTATCGGAATCTTATGGCCACTTCCTGGTCTACTAGAAATGTAAAAGTGTCGATGAAGCTCTGAGACTAACCCACTAATACCAACGTGTTCTGGTGGCATTGTGTTTTGTTGTCAGATGAATCAAAATAATTTTTGGCTGTGCACTCCAACGGCTTGTTTGCAAACAAAGGGATTACTTTACAAAAAAACACCTGGTATTCTCAGTGAAATATCACGGTGGATCTAGGGCTGTTTTGCTAATAGCTGTGCTGGGACTCTTGTTCAGATTGATGGCATAATGAATTCTACTGAGTTTCAGGATATTTCAGCCCAAACCCGTTTTTCCCAGACTTGGCCATAGATGGATATTTAAACAAGACAATGACCTCAAACATCCTGTACATGAAAATCAACAAAGAAATGGTTGTGAAAACACAATCTTAATGTTATACAATGGCCATCTCAATCTCTGGACTTGAATCTAATTGAAAAAATGTGGTCTGAATTGAAGAGGGCAGTTCACAAGCACAAACATAAGACTTATCAAGTATCAAGAAAAGGCTCAGTGCTGTTATATCCAGGTGAGGCGTCACAGAATATTAATTGTATGGGTGCCAATAACTTTGAAACCTACTGTATGTGTTTAGGACTAATATCATACTACATAATAAATTGAGTACTTTATTTACATTTTAGACACTCTATTCCAGAGCAATTTACAGAAGGTAAAATAAATTTGGTAAAATCTCTGCCAAAGGACATAGTGATCTTTGGCACAATCAGAAATTAAACCAGCCACCTTCCAACCTTTCGACTACCAGTCTGACTCCCTAACCTTTGAGCCATCTGTCTCCATACCTATTGTGCAATTAGCATTTCTAGCTTTTGATTAATTTCATGAAGGGTTCCAAGACTTCTTGAGTTGACTGTACACTGAAAAAAATTATTAATTGGATTAACCTAAAAAAATTACGTCAACTGGTTACAAGCTACAGAATAAGGTTGTCTTAACAAAAAAAGTGCATCGATCCATGTGTTATTTTGAGTTGAGACAACCTAATTCAGTAGCTCGTAACCAGTTTTTTAGGGTTTTCCAATGATTACTTTTTTCAGTGTATGCAGTTTGATATAGAACATTTGCATTTTAGGTTGAGCCACTTTAGATGGGGGTGCGGGTGGAGGAAGGTGGCTGACTAGGTACGCTGCTTTGGAGCAAAGAAGAGGGAGTGTGCTGAGGTGTAAGGGGGAGGGGTTAGCAAAGAAGAGGGAGTGTGCTGAGGTGTAAGGGGGAGGGGCTATTGTTGGGATGGAGGAAAAATGATGTGGTGATTGTTGAAGACCGGGGAATGTTCCTGTATTTACTGAATTTTGCTCCTGTGAATTTAAATAAAAATACAACAAAATAGTTTATAAAGTAAAAACTGTCCCTGTAGGAACACATTGCTTCTAGCTACAGTAGCTATATGTCTCACTTCCTTCATAGTTAATTCTGTGGCATGTAAGGTATGTATGTTGAAATAGTTGAAAGAAGTAATTAGTCCCAGGCGGCTGGAGGGTTGTTGTGAGTTTTCAGACAGCTGAAGTGCTTGTGCTCATGGTGGAATACTCCTGGGCCGAGGCTGTCTGGAAATAGCTCTTCTGCTCCCGTCCTGCACCCATTCCACTTGACTGAACCTCTCCCACCTCGGCTCGCTGGAATGCTTTTAAAAACGACCATGTGATTTCCTCTGTGAGTGTAGGAACTACACGATTGGTTACGTCAGACATTTATAGACACTGTCTGCAACCTACAGGGGAGATGGTATCCCCATTTATAATGTATAGGCCAATGATTTTTTTGGACTTCTAAAAGGATTTGGTTATATAATGTTTTGCCTCTCAATATACCCCTGGTGTTTCCGGAGGCAGTGGTCTGTATATTTATAGGTTACAGAGATGTGGTGAGAACAGATGTAGCTGTTGTCTGTAGTAACCAGGGTTACAATGTGCCCCAACTGTCCACTGCTGTACAGCTCCATTACAGACTCTGACAGAAACTCTGGGGTCCAGAGCACTCTGGAGCAGGTTTTCAGCAAGGATGTCTCTGTACATTGCTGCATTCATCTTTCCCTCGATCCTGACTAGTCTCCCAGTTCCTGCCACTGAAAAACATGCCCACAGCAGGATGCTACCACCACCATGCTTCACTGAAGTGATGGTATTGGCCTGGTGATGAGTTGTGCCTGGTTTCCTCCAGACATGACACTTGCCATTCAGGCCATAGAGTTCAATCTTTGTTTCAACAGACCAGAGAATTTTGTTTATCATGGTCTGAGAGTCTTTTGGGTGCCTTTTGGCAAATTCCAGACGGGCTGACATGTGCCTTTAACTGAGGAGTGGCTTCTGTCTGGCCACCCTAAAATAGAGGCCTTATTGCTGGAGTGCTGCAGAAATGGTTGTTCTTCTGTAAGCTCTGTCAAAGTGACCATCGGGTTCTTGATCACCTCACTGACTAAGTCCCTTCTCCCCCAATTGCTCAGCTTTACGAAGAGTCCTGGTGGTTCCAAACTTCTTCTATTTACGGATTATGGAGGCCACTGTGCTCATTGGGACCTTCAATGGTGCAGATATTTTTCTGTACCCTTCCCCAGATCTGTGCATTGATACAATCCTGTCTCGGAGGTCTACATACAAATTTTCTTGGTTTGTGATCTGACATTCACTGATAAATGTGGGACCTTATATAGACGTGTGTGCCTTTCCAAATAATGTCCAATCAACTGAATTTACCACAGGTAGACTCCAATCAGGTTGTGGAAACATCTCAAGGATGATCAGTGGAAACAGGATGCACCTAAGCTCAATTTTGAGTGTCATAAGAAGGCTGTGAATACTTATATAAGTTTTTTTATTTTTAATACATTTGCTAGGATTTCAAACACACGTCTTTCACATTGCCATTATGGGGTATGATTTGTAGAATTTTGAGGGAAATTATGAATTTAATCAATTTCTGAATGAGGGTGCAACATAACAAAATGTGGAAAAAGTGAAGCGCTGTGAATACTTACTGGATGCACTGTATAAGCTCTGGTTCACAGCAGATCTGAAAGTCCTTCTAGACCCAGCAGACACTCAGCATCATCTCTTTCCAAAGTGTGAACAAGTAGTAATAGACCTGTTGCGGTTGAGCAGGGTTCAGCAAGTCCGATCACACAGCCATAGAAGTCAGCCGTCTGTTGCCCATGCTGGCCGGGTCCAGAGCATGATTGATTGATTACACTTGGGAGCTCAGTGGCCTGGGAGATAGGAGTAATTAAGCCGACAAATATGGTGTGACTAATGAAGATGAGTTTGGTCTGTGGTCCCTTTCACTATTTAACAATGACAGTCTCTGTTTGCTGCGTAGTTTCCTCATTGATAACGGCTGGGTTTCCAGTCACTCAGTTACTTTTTGGACTTTAGCTCGTGACAGAGATGTGAACAGAGCCTATTACGTTTAAAAGTTAAAAGTTACATTTAAACAATAAGGTTAACCAGGAGTACATTGAATTCCCAGCCAAAACCAACATACATTTCTTCAATTTAGTTATTTTTATGGTAATTGTTGATATGGATATTAGATAATAAGCTTGTCTCATACATCCCTCCTACCTCTTTTCGCTCTCATTAGTGTCCCTGGCACCAGGCAATGGAGATGGGCAAGTAATAAAAGCAGGGTGTTGTTACGCTGAGCACTGAGGTGTGAAGAGAAACCCCAGTGTCTGAGGAGATGACATTTGTTGTTGTGTCATGTTTGGAAGTTCCGCTCGGTCTGTTATGTTGTGCGGCAGCATCAAAGAAGCTCTTTAGATGTGCCATTAACCTTGTAAGAGTCAAGGTAGTGATTTTATGATGGATGTGAGTCATGTGGCTGTGCGGTTCAATGGTTTCAAAACATGATGCCTTCTGACCCCCCCCACCCCAAACCCTCTAATAATGTATCTTCTGCTAAAAGTTATTCCCTCCTTTAGTTTTGCTTCAGATGGATGTTAATCATAGAATACATTCTCAGGTCACAATATAACATACTTACTGAACATTAACAACGTTTAGAGGTTTTGGTCATGCTATTACCATCATTTTATGTTGCTATATCAGTCTATTACTGAAAAGATCACGGTCAGATTGAAGCGGTATTCTGACCTAAAATGGCCAATATATTGCCATTGAACCGTAGAAAACCATAATGGCTTTGGTTCCTAATAGTGTTCAGAATGCTGTAGGCTATTATTTATGTTTGATATAAAATGATTCCTAATGGCAGCCTGTACTCAAATGTTCTTTCCAAAATAATGTTCATCATCCGTCAGTCATAGACAGCTGTCGGTCAGTTATGACCTATGGGAGATCAATAGGTACCTGATTGTTTTGTTGGTTGGACTAAAGGCTAACCCACCATCCATTCTCGATCATATGCTGTGTCGTATGACATTATTGATTTTGTTATGACAGTTTTGGAGCATGCACAAATAATCAACCTAGATGTACTAGGATGTACACCGGATATCTGTAAGTTTAACATTGCCATCCTATTCAGAACCCAGCTCAAAGAGATGGCAAACCTTTCATGTTATAGCTTGTCCATTTCAATAACAGTATTTACTGACAAAAGTATGCTTAATTGGTCATGAACCAACCACCATTTCAAACATACAGTCTCTCCCGCCATGATATTTGCTGCAAATCAATGATACATCCTTCTGATTTGACTGTTATGGCATTTTATCCTGCTGTAATGGTAGAAGCCACTAGACTGCACTGAATAACTGAAGATTTAGCTGTTCTTGATTGAACGACAGGATAACTTTATATTCATTATTCTCTTTGGATCTGTGATATGAGGTAATAGACTTGGGAAAGAGGCAAAGTCAGTTTTTTAACCTCAGAGTGACTCTCACAGACATCCCAGGCCATCATTGCATCTCAGATGTGAATACAGGTTCATGGTGAGTTCCTCTTTGTGAAAGTAAGTACAGCGTGTTTACGCTCACTGAGTTATGATGGAAGCTGTGAAATCAGACTCAACACCTGATGCCAATCTTCAACACCTATTTCACAGAAGTGTAGAAAGTGTCTACTAGAAAGTGGCTTCTCAGCAATCTTCACTAATGTCACGCAATGTTCGAGTGTGCCTGTGTTGTGTTCTTCCATTTTCTCCGTAGAGTTAGTATACCCAAACACATTTCTGTGACATTCATAGAAAACCTGTACAATCCTCAGCTTTGATCACTGTCATTGTCGTTTTCCAGCTTGTAGGAGACCATAATTATAGTTTTGAAAGAGTGGAGGAATTACTATCCCAGACATTTGGCAGTAGTTATTACCCCCGCAAAACACCAGGTTTGTACCCAGCCCCCACACCCTCATCACAGCAGTTGAAAACCTGAGCATTACAAATGTCTGCACACTGAAATGACTTTCAAATCACCACCTTCATTGGTAACAGACAATATTCCTTCAGCACTTACTGCCCATTTTTTAAGGACGTGCATTTTACCACAAACTTTTCAACAGATGTCTGTAATATCTAGTTGGTGTTGTCACCCAGCAACAAGGTGACTCCCAGGAAGCAGCACGTGCTGGATCTGCCCTGACCGAAACACTGATCCCATCCACCCCGATCCAACGTGCCACTGCTGCGGCCCTGGCAGCTGGCCCTCTGGGCCCATGTAGCCTACTGTAGGAGGCATGCAGCAGCTGTGTTTACCTTCACTCTGCTAGAGACATTGACACTGGGGGGAGAGACCCGGTTCTACTGACGTACTCATAAATCAGCGGGAGAGTGAGAGAGGTTTGATGATCAAGATACCTTCATTGATCCATCTGATTATCTGTAAATACAAAAAATATGTATGTATCGGTAAATGTACCGGTAATATTTTGCCTGTACGAGAGAGAGAGCGAGAGCGAGAGCGAGAGCGAGAGCGAGAGAGCGAGAGAGCGAGAGCGAGAGCGAGAGAGAGAGAGAGAGAGAGAGAGAGAGAGAGAGAGAGAGAGCGAGAGAGAGCGAGAGAGAGCGAGAGAGAGAGAGAGAGAGAGAAGGTCCTGGGGGGGTAGAATGGGGGAGCGAGAAGCCCGTCGGTGTAAAGGAATCAGTAGGAAGATGAGGCCAGTATGCATGCTGCACCACATCATCCAGGCAATGACACCGTTCACTACACACTTCTCTAGTATCAGTGACAAAACATTAGTCTGCATCAGGTGAGACTATTGTGTCACAACAGTCCTTGTCCAGAGTTCACTTCCCTGGTTGATGTGTACTGTTTAATAGCAGGCCATTAAACAGTACACATTAAACAGTACACTTCCCTGGTCGATGTGTACTGTTTATTGGCCTGCTATTTTGGTGTATTTTCGAAGGCACAATGTCCTTCGATAATAACCCTCTGTGTTGTTAAGGGAACTGTTTCAACATGGCACAGGGTTGGGTTCTAAAGTGCAGTTTGATTCGATAAAGGACAGGAATGCCAGGTATGGGCCATTAGGGTGGCTGTGTTACACACTACATCCTGTCTCTGACAAACACAGCCTGTGCTTCGGCCAAAACGCTGCCTGCTATTGATTTACAGGAAGGATGAGCAACTCACTTGAGAGGAGTCAGGCAGTGTCTCTTCTCCATTCACAGTGGCATCCCCCAGAGATCTCCCTTTAACAGGCTTGGCCCTCAGCGTTACAGACTGTTAATTGCTCTGTGAAAGATGGATGAGCTCTGGGTGGGGTGAGTCATCTGTCCAGTGGACAATGACTCTGTCCTGTCCAGGCCTGTCCTTCAGGCCCATCAGGGAGCTCACTACAGGCCTGTACACTGTAACATACGTCTTGTGACAAAAGGAAAACCGTGTCACACTTTTGTCACTGGGAATGTGAGCGATGGTAGGTCTTTTATATTCCATCTCCTCAGCGTTGATATAGACCACAGTGCTAAAATGTCTAACTTATACACTGTTCAAAAAAATTAAGGGTCTGTACTGGGAGACACAGCAAACCTTCTTGAGGTGGCACGTATGGATGTGCCATCCTGGAGGAGCTAGACTACCTGTGCAACCTGAATGGGCTGCAGGAAACTGCCTCATGTTACCAATAGTGACACTAGCAAAAATGCTAAACTGAAAAAGAGTCAAATGAAGAGAACAATTTTCTGTGGCCACCACCTGCAAAATCATTACCTTTTTGAGGGTTGTCTTGCTGTTGCTTCTCCAGTGCACCTATTGTCACTTTCATTTGCACCAAAACAGGTGACTTTGATTCACAAGTACCTATACTTCATAACTGGACAGATTGATATCCCTGAAGTTTAATTGACTTGGTGTTATCCTGTGATGATTGTTTGTTCCCTTAATTCTTTTGAGCAGTGAGTAATTATTGTTATTAGTTAGGCCTGCACAATAAATCGTTATAAAATCGCGATCTCGATTCACCCCTGTTCCTGATTTAATTTTAAATGACTTCCATTTTAATAAAAAAAATGTATATTTTTTTGCACAGACATGTTCAAGGAGTTCAGATAGAGCCTTTATCAGGGCCAAATTTAGTTCAATATGTTATATGTCACTGTTCTTACCTACTGTACTTAAATGAACAGTATGTTCTTTATTTTCTTTATTCATTGAAGCCTCTATGTTTAAAGGCTTGTGGTGATGCGCAATGTGCTGTAGGTGCCAAAAAAAATCTATGTTTGGTACTGCCAATTTGTTTTGTCATGGTTCATATGTGCATTACACTTTGTGAGGAAAAAAACGTGGCAGAGAATTGTGATATCAATTCTAAGCAAAAATTGCGATTCATATTTCGAATCGTGCAGGCCTATTATTAGTTATGCATTTTAGGCTGTGCTTTTGTATTCAAGCACAGTATAGTGTGGGGAAACAGGTCACTGAAAGAAAAGAAAGTTATATTGTCACAGATAGATATTCTGCAAATACTATATTTCTTCTCCATCCCAAT
Source organism: Umbra pygmaea (assembly GCA_016801145.1). Taxonomy (NCBI): domain Eukaryota; kingdom Metazoa; phylum Chordata; class Actinopteri; order Esociformes; family Umbridae; genus Umbra; species Umbra pygmaea. The sequence goes on along the minus strand of JACXGM010000446.1, from coordinate 22,445 downwards.
TGGTCCAGTTTTCCTCTCACCTTGCCTTGTCGGCAGCTGTGAAACTCCTTGGACAGATGCGGGATGGTGAAGGGCGCAACCACATGTCACCCAACCACATGTCGCCAAGCTGGCCGATTGTTTTAACACTGCTCATCCAACATGGAATCCTTTAGTCAGCTCATGTGTGGGATGATTACACTCACCAACTCTATTTCTGCTATTGAAATTACAGGCACCCAATCTGCACACAAGGAGACGCTGGAGAGTGATCTGGCAAGGTAGATAATCCAATTTATCTATCCCAGTTTTTGCGCTCAAATACCACTTTTAACTGTGAAACTGCTGATCAGTATTCAAATTTATGTTGTATCTCCACTTTTGCTAAATTTTATTTTATCTTTTACATATGTTTAAAGCAATCACAATTCTAAATGTAGTCAAACCATTTCATGGATAGTCAGGGGCGCCGCCAGAAATCTTGGGCCCCATGACAAAAAATAAAATTGGGCCCTTTCTGCACAGCTGTTGTAGTTTTTACCTATTTTTGGGGCCCCTGTCAGTCATGGGCCCTTGGAATTGTCCTAACTTTCCCCCCCTATACGGCGCCCCTGTGGATAGTGCTTGTATGTAAGTCAGCGGATATTGTTATTTCAATTCCTGAGAAGTGTCTACTTCGAGTGAAAATTAATGTAATGCATTTTGAGGAAATATATGCAAACAGATTATGATATGAATAGCAAAAATACAAATGCTGACTGAAGTTGTGTGTATCCCTGTGTGAGAACCAGGGGCTGAGCTCCACAGGTTGAGGTCCCTCACTGTCAAAAGACCCAGCGAACCCCCACTGTTCTCCATTAGCAGCCTGTCTTAAGGATGATTTTTTACTTCCAGGCAAAAAAAAGTGTGACTGGCATCGCTAGTTGACACGACTATTTTGGGATTTCACCCATGTCGTTCACAGAATATCTTTCTTTCGCCTGAAAGATTGTGCGCTGTGATTGTCAGAACTGCGGCGCACCTGTCTTAGTCTGTGAAAAATCTGGAACCCTCATTACAGAAGCTATCATCCCTATTGTCTGTATCCTCCGTCAACCTTCAATGCCTCTCGGGAAGAATTAGAAGTAAGCGAGCACAGCACCTACGATATAGAAGCAAATGGTTTAATCTGTGATGCGACCGAGGTGTGCTGGAAGCTTTAGGCTCATCTTTGGTATGAAATGACTGCCTCCAAACTAGCTTTCTTCCATGTTTCATGATGACTGAAACAACCCTCCCTTCTCCTCTCTTTACATCTTCCCCTTTCTTAACCAGTGAACGCTGCTTACATAACCTGCCTTCCACTCCTGAGACAATGGACAGTAATGCAAGCAACAACAAACAAACCGACGGAGTGTCTTACTTTAAAAGGCACAGCAGCAGTGAGTGGCTAAACCCCGCTGGTAGGCTTCTTTTTTCACTCGGCTTCTTGGGAACCTGCATTTAAAGATAATCTCATAAGAATTGGAAAATATTAAATACTTAATGTAAGTGTGCGTGTGCGTGTGCTGCTGTGATCCAAGTGTAATTATTAGTATTTTGTCCCCACAAAGATAGTAAAATCTGATTAATCACTCGCCATAAAATCTTTAAGCCTGTCCGCATTTGGAAAAATCCTGTTTCGGGCTTAAAGGTTATAGGTTAGACTTATGTATAATTTACAATTGGAATTTTGTTAGAATATGTGTTCATTACAGGTTTTAGATATTAAGTTTAGGGTTAGGTATTTGGGATAGGTAAGTATAGGTTTAAAAGTTAGGTTATTGCAGTTAAGGTAAAGGTTAAAATGAGTGTTAGTAGGCTATGTCGCAGTCTATGTCATGATAGGCTGTGGTTTGAACCTGACTGTGGTTCTTTGATTTTGCCAGGACCCCCAGCACAAATATGCATAGCGCTGCCCATGATTTGGAATAGGTAGATAAGTGGGATTATTTACCTTGGCACCTCGCTCTACAGCGACTCCTTGTTGTCAGATCGGGTGCCTGTAATTTCAGTTGCAGAAGTATAGATGGTGAAAATAATCATCCTGTGCATGAACTGACGAATTGTTTCTGTGTTGGAGGGGCAGTGTGAAAAGAATCTGCCGTATCGGCGACATGTGGTGGGATGAACCATATGAGCGCAAAAATTGATTGCAGGCGATGTCAACACTCTGCGTTACAGGGAAGCAGGGTCCAACGTCAACTTTTTTCTCACTGGACCTTTCGAATTAAATTAGAAAAAAATATAAAAATCTGTGTTTCTTCACATAAATGCAGGGTTTATTATCTGTGTGTAACCAAAAATCTACACCCAGTAATGCATTTTCCCCTCTTCACAACATGTTAGGTGAGTTGTAAAAATAATATTCTGTTATTATTGCCCAGCCCTAAAACACATGTACAGAGGTAAATGATGGGCATTGCAAACTAAATGCGGCTGAGTTCACAAGTTTGGGAAGTTCTTGATTAAGAACAAGATGTCCAATAAAGAGGGTTCATTAGTAACCAGTGATCTATGATATGAATAGAAAGAATAGAAAAAGATTAATTATGGTAACTACTTAGGTTACCTGGTCATTTAAGTTTTATTTAGGAACATCCCAAAATGGATAAACTCAAATGCAATTAGTTGGTAAAGCACAACAATTACTGCAGTACATGTGTCCTGGGATTGGGCAATATGAACAAAATATATTGTCAGGATAATTTCACATCTTTTTTCTTTGTGATTTGTCCAGATTTTCTTCCGTTCCCAATTCCCTCTCTAATCCTGCTTTGTCAACAGCTCCGCAACTCTTTGTACAGATCTGTGGGATAACGAGGGGTGTGCACATGGTTCACCCAATCATATGTCGCCCGAGCTGCCGATTATTTTCGCACTGTTAACAGAACACGGACGCCTTTAATCGGATCATGCACAGGATGATTGCGTTCACCGACTATACTTCCGCGATTGAATTTACAGGTGCCCAATCGGAGCACAAGGAGTCGCTGGAGAGCGACATGGTAGGATAAATAATCTGATTTATCTAACCCAAATCCCGTGCAACGCTATGCCAATTTTGCACTGCCTCGTGCAGGAGGCCCGGGGAAAGTCAAAGAACCCATGACCATCATGACGTAGACCAGGGGTGTCAAACCAGATCCACAAAGGGCCTAGTGTCTGCAGGTTTTCGCTTTTACCTTGTAACTGAATGATTGAATGTCACTAATTGGTTAGGATCTTGCCTCACCTGGCAGTCTACATCTTAATTGGGCTCTAATTGAAAGGAAAGACCAAAAACCACCTGTGACGTAGACTGTCCTGCAATGCAGCGACTATGCCATGTGGGATCCAATAATTGGAAATCTTTAATGGTATTGAAATGATAAGGGAAATAAAAATAAGTAATTTTCTCTTGGGGGCTTTAAACTATGTAGAATAATATACAAGTATATAAAAATTATTTAAACAACCTTTTCATGGAATTTAAAGAATTTAGAAGTATTAAGTATAATGTCTGTATTTAAGATTATTTTAATTCAGCAACATAGAATAGGTCTATTCAGGCAACATATTATTTCCATCATGAGCACATTCAAATCACCTTGTCCAACCACTGAAGTGTTATACTGTAAAAAACGAAAATGATTGAAATGCTGCCAAAATTTGCAGTGTTACATTTTAATGATGTTAGTTTGCACAATAACTGCATCTGAATTTTATACATGCTAATAATACCAAATATACTTAATTTTTAACTTAATAACTGTCATGATAAATAACTTTGTCATTTTGTTTACATCTATATGGGTGGTTGACATACAGTATGTGTCACGTCCAGCCCAATGTGGGCTGGTGTACACGGAACTGAGTATGAACTCTCTATTGAATATTTATTGTTGTGTTTATATTTGGTTGTCTTAGTTTCATTCAGTGCTTTGGCAAGGTGGTTGAGTTCTGTTTACAACAGGTAGAATGTCCTTTAAGGGTCAGCCACGCATCTTCCTGGTTTGGGGTTTCTGGGAAATGTAGTACAGGTTGGAGAAAGCTGGAATTGAGTAGAACGTTCTAATTAAGTATTACGAACAGCCGTGTCTTGTTGGAGTGATCAGAGTTCCCCATATAAGCGGCCCTATTACCAGGAGGAGACGTGGAGAATTCATCTAATGTATGTTGTGTGTGAGTGGCAGTTTCTATTCATACCTGCTTCCCTTGGTGTTATTTGGATTATCATTTTGTGTATTGTTGTATTGGGTGACTATGGAGAAGATGTCCGGGAGCTACAAACAAGTGAGTTGCTAAATGTGTTAGCCTTTGTATGTTTAGGCATTAAGCTCTGTTTCTAGAACTTATTCAGCGTCCGTAACGCTGTAGAGAGTATGAGTAATGTCAGTTTGTATGCTTTTCGCCGAGCTCTATATTATTTCCCAGGCTTTATATTCCATGTCATCAGCATGCACCAAATAAACAGCGAACAACTGTACTCAACTGCCTTGGTGTCCCCCTCTCATTACAACACCCGCCACTATCGTGACAGTATGAGCCTGAAAAAAAGTTGTTTTTAATCAACTTCAAATATTAGGAATTAGAATTACTGAGTTGTGTTGTACCAATTCTTAATTTTCCAAAAACATATGTGATCTTTAAGATTTTGTTTTGGATTCTGATTTTTATTTACCAATTTGTTGTATTAGTGCCTTACATTGTAATATGGTGTGACATGAGAGTTATTGTGTATAAAATTTAAATGGGGTGTACTTTTTTTAAAATAACTAAATTTATCATAATTCCTTACCATTGCTATCTTGAGATATAGCATTTGCTTGTGCAAATGTATTACATTTTGTATTCTTTTTCTTAATCATCATGCAAAGTAAGGCATGTGTCTTCAGTCTGTCAATATATTTTAGATTAATTCTGACAAACCCTGTTATGAATCTAACAAAGTGCTTGTGACTGTTGATGAAATTATTGTCTGTCCATGGGTTAAATTTATATTTTTATGATTTATAACCAACCAAGCTTTTTTATTGTCATAATTATGAAGGTCACACCGAATGATAGTGTCACGCCATATGATGAACCACAATTTGTCATGCAAAATAACTTTGATTATAGATTTGACAAAGCTATTTGTGAAAAGGACTTAAGCGTTGGCAAAGTATATTTCTTGAACACATTTAATGTTCGTAATTTCAATGACGACAAATAAGGCCACAACACGCGAGCTGGCTGTATCATTTGGAGAGGGAAGGTGATTTCTAACAAAGACTCTGATTGGCTGCTCCATTAAGTTTTGAAAAGACTCAGTTTGATTTGTTAATTTGCCCTTGTACAATTCCTAAAAAGATCGGAAGGAAACTATTAAAACAATTTAACCGATATCCTCTATATTTAGCAAATGTCCACAGTATAATAACTAAATAACAGTGCCGGTGCTCAATACATTTATTTTCGACCCACAAACTGTTATTTTGTTTAAAGGATCACATTCATTTGGGTCCTACACTAATGCATACAACATTTTGATTGGTTAAAAAAGACAAGCATTCAAATGTTATTGGTCAAAAAGACGACACCGTTATTGCCAAAACACAGAACAGAGAGCAGGAGCATAGGGTGAGCATCCGGTTTGGCAAAGTGACGCATATGCGGAAGTGCTTTTAACCTGCATTCTATGTGAATTCCAGCTGGGGTCGATATGTCTGGTTGCAAAAGAGCTTGGTTTCTATAATAGTCTATGAGAATTGATCTCACTTGATTTATTACCTCAGTAATCATTTTCATAATGAGTGTATATAGTCTTAATCGCTAGATTTAAGCCTTCTGCAATACATAATGATGTTCATTTTTTGAATTATGGTCTTGTTGATTATAAAATTGGCGACAAAGCAAGGGGGCATTTAGGGCGTAGCTATGGCGTCCGGTTGTACTACAAGACACTCAATTGAGTTGGCAGTTCAGTTTTTCCGGTAAGTAACGTTACATTTTGTTTTACAATTTGTTTTAATACTGTTTTTCGTTAGTATCCCAATTAATATCAGTTAGCTAGCCAGATTATTCCTTCCTCTCGTCTAAAATCGTCACATCCGCAACCAAGATGTCTGTGCCTGTAACGGCAAATTCGATGACCAAAATGGGTGACGTCACACATGTTACGCCTAGTGATACGTCTATGAGCAGGAACGGCATTTGACAAACATGGATTTTAACTCCAGATAAGCTGAAATTAAAGCAGGGCAGGGACAAATATTACGGACAAATATTTTATTACAAGACTATTAATTTAAAATGGCAAAATTGAGCACTGGCCCAAACGGGCAAGTGACTATCTTCGTTTGCTGGCCCGACATTAGTTCTTACTGGTCCCGGGCCATCATTAATGTTGAAACCTGCAGGGAAGACATACTCCTTTACGTGGTACCCTTCCTGCAGGCTCATCCTGACATGACAATGCTACCATCTATAGGGCTTGTTCTGTGCGTGACTTTGTCAGTGTTCTGCGATGGCCACCGAAGAGCCCAAAATACAACCAGATTGAGTATGTCTGAAATCTGTTTGAGCAGAGGGTGAGGGCTAGAGACATTCCACCTAGAAATGTCCAGGAATTTGCAGATGCCTTGGTGAAAGAGTGGGTTAACATCTCAAAGCAAGAACTGGCAAATCTGGTGCAGTCAATGAGGAGATGCAATGCAGTAATTAAACGTGCAATATGTAATTCTTGGCCACCAGGGGGCTCTCAATCAAGACAATAGCAAAAGATGTACTTGGATGACGTCGGGAAGATGCGTGGGATCATGGGTTTTGTTTTCGTCGTCATTGACAACCTTCCAATCTAGCGTCTCCGGCAGAAAAAATGTTCACTGACAAAGTAATGTATTGTTAAAAATATTATAACTTTATTCACGTTATGTTTGGCGGATCCCTGGAACTTAGAACAACTATATTATATGACGTCATTGACGGGCGACAAAAAGAAACGTCCCGTGTCTTCAAATTAAATTACAAATTTATCTGGATTTGACAGTTGGTGGAAACATTTAGGATAATGTAAGTACACAACTAAGAAATATATATAATATATGTATAGTGATGTTTTCTTTCAATGCAAAGTATGTATTTTGTTATTGTTTTGATTGATATTACATATTGTACCTTTAATGCAGCGTGTGGCCACACCAGATACTGTAACATTCCATTTCTGTTTGTCACATGTCTGTGGAACTTGTTTTGTTTATGTCTTAGTTGTTGAGTCTTTTTACATCCCCAATTTTGAAAAAGTTGTAAAATGCAAAAAAAAGATTAATTTGGAAATAAATACACCCAGTACTACAGTATATTGACATTTTGGATTTTCCATACTGTCCCAACTTTTTCAGAGTTGGGGTTGCATGTTGATACAAATATTTAGACATGTTAAGTTTGCTAAAAAATAACAGCAGTTGAAAGTGAGTGGACATTTATTTCTTGCTGAGTTTATAAGCATGTCTTTGAGGGTAATAGTGTGCAGAGGTAGCATGCAGCACAAGCTTTATTGCTCTTCTGCAGCTAGCAAACTTGTTTCAGCCAAGCCCCCCAGAACTCCGCCATGGGCTTAGCGGATAATGGTGGAACTGCACCCCTGTGGCCAAAAAATACTTTTTCTCATAGACTTTCATTGCAAAAGAAACCTCTATATTTCAGAGCATACATTTTTGAGGGTACCTCAACTTACCAGCCTGAACACTTAAGTGTCCTTGCTTAAAACGTCAGGTTTTAAACTTTTTTTAACATTCACTAGTTGTTGAATCCAGAGTTATTAAACACAAACAAATTGTTGCTAGTGTGCATGTCCATCGGGCCCCACAACACGGAAGATCAGAGTATTTTCGAGCTCCATGGTTGCTTTATGTGCTGTAGAGCAACTCTCATTGGAATGAACCAATGGGGTAGGCTTACACCCGGAAGTTGAAGCAGCCCTTGGTGGTTTCTGATGCTACCAGGCTATCACCTCACGTTAGCATTCCATTCATTTTAGGGGTCACTTTGACAGCAAATAAATTTACATCCGGAGCGTTAAAACGTACAATATGTAGTTTCTTGCCGCTAGGTGTCTCTCAATCAAAACAATATCAAGAGATGTACTTGGATGACGTCGGGAAGTAGCATGGGATCATGGGTTTTGTTATCGTCGTCAATGACAACCTTCCAATCTAGCGTCTCTGGCAGAAAAAATGTTCACTGACAAAGTAATCTATTGTTAAAAATATTATAACTTTATTCACATTATGTTTGGCGGTTCCCTTGAACTTAGAGCAACTAGAGCAGTCAAAGTTTTTATGACGCCATTGAAACGTCTCGTGTCTTCTAATTATATTTCAAATTTATCTAGGTTTGAAAGTTGGTGGAAACATTTAGGATAATGTAAGTACACAACTAAGCAATATATATTATAGGTAGTGATGTTTGCTTTTTTTAATGCAAAGTACATCTTTTGTTATTGTTTTGGAAAACTACATATTGTAGCTTTAAAGACTATTTGTCCATTGTTAATTTCTAAAGAAACAGGACAATGTATAAAAATCTCCATTACAATCTCATGTTATGGCCCTGTAGCAGCGTTTTTTGTGAAAATATGCAAACCATTGTGTCATAACCACGCAACTTACTATCGCACAGTCAAGGAATTACTGTAAAGTCCAGGAGAAGCTGCCACGGGGGGACGTGGAGGCATACAGTCAAAATGACAAAATAATTAATCAGAATACTTACCAAAAGTTGCTCCTGCTCCTACGCTCATGGACAACTCCTACTCACCCTCTCCTTTCTCTGCAAGAGGCAAGATTCACAATGATTCAGATTTCTCACGTCACATCTACGTCATCATGCTCAGCTTTTGGCTGCACCGTACGCTCGTCTATCACCAAAAAAGTGCTTCTAATTGACTTCACTTTCTCTCCATAGGAATGAATGGCAAGGTTTTGTCCATCTTGTATACTGTAATTGGAATGACCGGGGCTTCGTGCGGAAGGCTCCATCAGTTCATTAAAGTACATCCATGGTTTCAGCACTGCTCTGGGAGGTCACCTAGGATTTTACAATCAGATTACAAACAGCTCCTTCCCACACTAGTACAACCTGGCAGACTGACAAACATTCAGACAAACGGATAGACAGATGACATTACCTCAGTGTAATGCACAGCTAGGAGATCTTGGCATACTTGTAATCCACCTCCAGACAGCTGTTGTGTAAACTGGACAATCTAAAAGAGCCAGGCTTTTCATAGAAACTGGATGGAGCATACTGTAGCTTATGCAGACACTTTTCTGTGCAAATGCAGTGTTCTCTCCTACGTTCATCTCTCTCACATTGTACTGAATGAGTCAGTTGTGGATGTTCTCAGCATGTTTACATAACATCATTAACATTACTGTAAATGGAAAAATTATTCACTGAAAAGGTATGGCAATGTGGGAGTTTGATTAGGTAAGATAGCAGACAACATCACTGGTAATGATTATCTATGTTGTGTATCAAACCCTTGAAGTAGGCCTGCAGTCAAGACAGATGCTGAGGAATCCAGTTTCTGATGAACATTCCTTAACATGGCATCAATGTGTGTATCTCTTTTAGCATGTAGCTGAGTGAGGCGTCTGTCACCCGATCTATAAGACAGCCTGATTGTAACCAAACTGAATTAATGAAAATACATAAAAAACACACATCTAAAATAAACTTGACACAAAATATGTATATAGATAATTGTAAAATGTTTCATATCCCTGAAATTTGGCATTCACAGGAAAAGCAGATTTTTAATTAACCTTTAAAATGCATGCAACAAAAGAATGCTAAAGGATATTTGTACATGCATTTCACTTGAATGAGCCTCAAGTATAGAAAGGCCAGATTATACTTTGCCAGAAAACAAATAGCCAGCCAAGTTCTGGAACAGAATTCTTTGGACAGATGAAACCAAGATCAACCTGTACCAGAATGGCTTGGAAAGGCTCATGATGGAAAGCTTACCACATCATCTGTAAAACACGATGAAGGTAGTGTGGTGGCATGGGCTTCCAATCACACTGGATCACTAGTGTTTCTTGATGAAAGACAAAAGCAGCCGGATGAATTCTGAAGTGAGTATTCTTTTCTGCTCAGATTCAGCCTGTCACGGATTGTGGACATGGATAAGAGTGGGCAGGTGTCAGATGCCTTTCCAGTTTAGATTATATTTATTCTTAAACAGCACAGTACTTGAGGGAATGTATCCAGCACACAAAATAACTAAAACTACTACCTTACTCTTATTAGATGGATTTTGCATCTGCAAAACCCTTTGTCAATTTCAGCCAATCAAATATGGTGGCAAAGCCACCAACAGGAAGTGAGGGTGTTTATCAGCACCTGTTTTTATCGATTGCCACCAAACTTGGTATCTATGTTTATATTGCACATTTTTCTGATCAACAATGGCCACCAAAGCTCTTTACAGTGCCTCATATTCACCCATTAATTCACACATTCATTCACCCATTAATTCACACATTCACACACTGACGACTGTCAGCCATGCAAGGCGCCAGCCAGCTCATCGGGTTAAGTGTCTTGCTCATGGACACTTGGTCAGGAGGACCCGGGGATCGAACCACCAACCTTCCGGTTGCTAGACAAACTACTTGACCCACTGAGCCATTGCCGCCCCATGAGTCGTAGAAGTGCCCTGGTATGGGTTGAGGTCAGCCGTATTTAGTGTGTGTTAATTCAGGACACCGGGCTCACATTACGTTCGGGACCGGAGTGAATGGAATGGTGTGTAGTGCATCAAACCCATTGTATGATACCGTTTCCTTTTCCCCCAGTCCGGACGGTAATGCGAGCCCGGGGTCCCCAATTAAAATCCATTCACTCCGGTCCTAAACGTAATACGAGCCCCAGTCCCGAATTAAGATCCACCGACCGTGGCCGGTTGAGGTGTAGAAAGTGCAGTCACGGTGCACTTGATGGGCTAAGGGGCCCACATATTCAAGCACATATTAAAGTATTTTGAGTTCACAGTAGATTGTCTGATGGGCCTCGACTTTAGGGGCCCTGGGGTCCACGAGCTTCCACATTACTGAATGACCGAAGCACAGCCAAGCAAATTTTGATTTTCTATCCTCCGGCTATTGAAAATGTCTACCATAGAGTGTTCTGTTTTCCCTCTAAAGACCACTAAAAACAAGTTTTTATCATAAAGTTTTATTTAAAAAAGACTACTTTTCACATTTTAATCGTACCATTTTTTTATTCAATCATGTTGAAACCACAGAACAATTTATAGAAATGGTTTACAAATGTCAATTGTTGTTAGCTACGATTTGCAGTGTGTATGACCCCTACTTAAAGTGATGTTTAATGTCATAAATTAGATGAATAACAAAAAATATTTAAATACTACTATTTTCTTACTTGGTATTCAACAACCAACCTGTGGTCTACAAAAACAAACAAGGATGAATGCATGTGTGTCAGGTGTAAGTTACTTTCCCTGGTCTCTGAGTTATGTTGGTGCAATAGCTGATTAAGGAAGCTCTGTGACCAACAACCGCCCACACTGCTTCAGCGTGTATGTTTGGTTGAGAGATGAACATCGCTTTTCACTTGACCCACTGTGATTCCATTAACAAGCTTGATTAGGTCGTTTGAAGCGGATGTTTTTTCTCAGTCATTCATTTGCTAGACATTCTCCGATGCTTTTTCTCCTTCTTGGTATGACTACTAGATCCAAATGCTAATATCACAGTTCTGATCATAAATGTAATAAATAATGCATTAAAACTGAATATGTGAAATCCTGCATGAGAGGATGAATTAATTAATTCAGATTTTTGTCAAATGTGGGTCTAGGGGCTCAGCTTATCATTCTAATTAGTTAGATTCTATAAAGAAAAACCAAGACAGCTCTTCATCATTGACACTACAGTGAGAGTAACGGGTGTGTCGTTATGGAATCGTTGACTGGCACAACTCAAAGTCCATGGATTGTTGAAAGAAAGGCTGCACAACTTGTTTGTAATGATTTTCAACCTTCCAACCTACCTGCTTTTTTCAGTTCTCTTTTCTTTACCTATTGTAAACATTTGATGTACCGGAAATCTCTTAGACTTGTAGATCTGTTTGAAGTGGGTGTTCCTTAGCACTGCTGTTCCAGTTCCCCAACAGTGTGTCTTTCTGGTGCTGTCAGGCCAGTGCTAACCTGCTCCTCTCTGCTTCAGAACACCACCCATCACACACAATACTTCTGAAGTTAACCCTCCGCTTCCCCTCTGACCTCTCATTCCCCAGAGAGACAGTACATCTAAGGCACTAAGAGAAAAAGTCGATAAAACCACATGCGAAGCAGTGGAAGGTAAAAGATGCTCACTGGTAGTCGTATCGCTGTGATGAGATTGGCTGCTGATGTTGTTTACCTATTTTGACACGGACTTATATGGCTAATGGAATGTATTGATTTTACATGTCTCTCTGTTAATCAGTGGTAAATAAAAGATGAGCTGCTGGAGTATCCGACAGGCCTTGAAGTATGATTGGGATGAGAATGAGGAGGCAGTGTTTGAATGGATCTGTGTGCTCTTAGTGCAAATGATTACATTACACCCCTCTACTTCACTGTGCTGTGCTTATCTGCTAAGCCAGGTCATTAGCTTGACTGTATGTACAGAATGAACTGCAGTTTGGTGGTCACCCACAGTGTGACTTACAGTATAGCCAATTTAAGATAGTCTGTAGCATGGGGGTCACCCAATGTGACTTACAGTATTGCTTACTTACCTCATAACCATTTAATTGTTCATATTGAGATGCTACACAGTTGAAAGAATAAATAAAACCCATTTATGTGGGGAATTACATGATCCATAATTAATTGATGTGAAATCAATGCACATGGCAATTCTAAAGAAGATGTACCAAGAATGTTAAGTGTTTTCACACCGCGGGATGATACAAATGTACAGGTTTTAACACCGCAGGATGATACAAATGTACAGGTTTTAACACCGCAGGACGATACATATGTACAGGTTTTAACACCGCAGGACGATACATATGTATGAGTTTTAACACAGCTAGAAGATACACATGCACAAGTTTTAACACCGCAGGAAAATACATACCGGTATGTACAAGTTTTTACACCACTGGATGATACATATGCAGAGGTTTTAACACCGCAGGAAGATATGTACAAGTTTTAACACCACTGGATGATACAAATGTACAGGTTTTAACACCGCAGGAAGATATGTACAAGTTTTAACACCACTGGATGATACATATGCACAAGTTTTAACACCGCAGGAAGATATGTACAAGTTTTAACACCACTGGATGATACATATGCACAAGTTTTAACACCGCAGGAAGATATGTACAAGTTTAAACACCACTGGATGATACAGTCGTATGCAAAAGTTTACCCCTGTCAATTTACATATTTTTCATTTATAAATATTGGGTGTTTGGATCAACAATTTAATTTTGATCTATCAAATAACTGAAAGACAGTAAAATTTCATTAGTGAAATTAGGTTTACTGGAAGAACAAAAAAATGTTCAATATGCATCAAAACAAAATTAGACAGGTGCATAAACTTGGGCACCCCAAAAGATATATCACATCAATATTTAGTTGAGCGTCCTTTGGCAGAAATAACAGCCTCTAGACGCTTCCTATGGCCTGTAATGAGTTTCTTGATTCTGGATGAAGGTATTTTGGACCATTCCTCCTTGCAAAACATCTCCAGTTCAGTAAGGTTTTATGGTTGCCGAGCATGGACAGCCCGCTTCAAATCACCTCACAGATTTTCAATGATATTCAGGTCTGGGGACTGGGATGGCCATTCCAGAACATTGTACTTGTTCAATAAATGCCAGAGTAGATTTTGAGCTGTGTTTTGGGTCGTTGTCTTGTTGAAAGATCCAGCCCCGGCGTATCAACTTTGTGAATGATTCCTCTACATTATTATCAAGTATCTGCTGATATTTAGTGGAATCCATGCAACCCTCAACTTTATCAAGATTCCCAGTTTCGGCACTGGCCACACAGCCCCACAGCATGATGGAAACTCCACCAAATTTGACTGTGGGTAGCAAGTGTTTATCTTGGAATGCTGTGTTCTTTTGCCGCCATTTATAACGCCCCTTATTGTTATGACCAAATAACTCCATCTTTGTTTCATCAGTCCACAGCACCTTCTTCCAAATTGAAGTTGGCTTGTAGAAATGTGCGTTTGCATACCTCAAGTGACTCTGTTTGTGGCATGTGTGCAGAAATAGCTGCTTCCGCATCACTAACCCTTACAGCGTCTCCTTTTGCAAAGTGCGCTGAATTGTTGAAAAATGCACAGTGACACCATCTGCAGCAAGATGATGATGTAGGTCTTTGGATGTGGCCTGTGGGCTGTTTTTGACCGTTTTTACCATCCTTGGCTGTTGCCTCTCTGATATTTTACTTGGCCTTCCACTTCTGGCCTTAACAAGAACAGTGTCTGTGGTTTTCCATTTCCTCACTAGGTTCCTCACAGTGGACACTGACAGCTTAAATCTCTGCGATAGCTTTTTGCAAAAAAATTATTGTGTACTTCAATTATTTGATAAATCAAAATGAAATTGCTGATCCAAACAAACAATTATTTATAATTGAAAATCATTGAAATTGTCAGGGGTGCCTAAATTTTTGCATTCAACTGTAACATACAGTGGGGATGTGTTGTACCATTTAGTCACTCAGCAAAATTAATTTCAAGCAACTGTTATTCTTTTTTCTGAATATGAAAAAAGTTGTTGATGCCAAGATGTTTAGTTATTAATTGTAAAAAAAAACATCAATGAACTCTCTGAAAGCCTTTTACAAAATTATAGATTTTATTCATTGCACTTCGATGAAGTTAAATGAGATTGCTCGAAAGATTTCTGAACTCAGAAGGATGGATACATGAGTGACAATTCTCTAGTAAAGCTCAACTTTGAAGCAGCTCAGGGGGAAAACTGAAGAACTCTACAACTGCTTTTCAATTTAGTTAGAAGTTCATGAATGCTAGCATGCTATTAGGGTCATAACAATAAATAAATAAACATTTTCATTTACCAGTTTGGCAGTGATGCAGTCTGGAATTAGTTACTGGAAGTAGTTATGTGGAATAGCTCAATATCTGGTACAATAATACATGTCCATTAAGTCGTAGTCATTCAACAGATCCTCTTATCTAAAGTTATCTACAATAGTGACTATCATAAGGATAGGAAACAGAATTGGTCAAACTGGCAAATGAATTCTAAGTGACATAAACATGGAAACACAATCATTTTCCCCCCATCATAATTCAACAGATGTCTGTGGTTCTCATTCGGAATAAGCTTAGTGATGTAGTACCCATTGTACTTTATCAAACTGGTAACAATGAAAAGTAAATGCGTATTACAAGAACCTTGTGTAACCTTAATATGGAATGTGTTGGAAAACAGTTGATCTTGGGGGATAAGGTATATCAGCGCTGATGAGGGAAACAGGTGGTCTGTCCAGACGGCTGAGAGGCAGGTGGGATCGTCTCCTGGCAGAGGACTCACCTTCCCGCTGCCCAGGGGGGCTTGGTTTGCTGCTGGCCGATGCCTGCTTGTGCCCTTGGCTGCCTTTGGATCTCCTCCTGAAGTGTGCGGGCTGACAGCCACGCAGGAAGATTAGAGGGGGAAATGTGTGTAATGAGCTATAAACAGATATGCAGCAGCCTTGTGGCCATACTGGCACTCTGACTGTATGACACGGAGACATCAGTAGTGGGTGGGTGTTGTTATTACGATGGGCTTTAGAATGAGGGCACGTCTAAAGCAACATACACATTTCTTCTTGAAAAATAGCCAAACACCATCTGTAAAACTGACATGTTTTAAAAAATGCCTGCAAGAATATAAAAAAGTATAATTTGTCCCAAGTATCATTAGCATATTAAATGCCCAATGAAATGATTGCAATGTAAGGTATATGCAAATGCACCTCTTTCACTTTTGTGTCATTTGTTAAAGGATCTTGAGGACCCTGTAGAACAGTAGGTAGGTGATGAGCCTACCCCAAAGGGTGATGAGCACCTCATGGTGTGTAATGTTGGTTTGTTTCCATTTAATGTGTGGTGTCCATACTGAGTAGACAATGTTTTTTATTTAAAAACAATATTGTCTGTTAAAATAGACAATAATCTACTTTAACGTTTGCGCTTCTACTCCCAGACGGGCTGTGTTTGCGCAAAAACTCATCTTTGTGGCTCACCTCCACACCGATCACTCCAAGTCTAATGGCTCATGCTAACAGATTTGCGCTGTAGCAGTACAAACTTTACAGGATAACACTATTGTATCCCATGGGAGAGCGCATTGCTAGAAAAATACTGTGATTTGTTAAATCATTCATTCAGACAGACCGAATATTCAGCAGTCTTGGGATGTTGCTCTTAAAATCGAAGCACTATAACAGAATGGGATTAAGCAAATGTGTTTTACACCAAGACTTTAAAAAATATTTTCATAATCTGGGAATTATTACTTAACTGGATATTTATTTTTAATTTTAAAATCAATTCCAGTCAAAAATGCATTTAAGATTTTTCACTTCAAAAAGCAACTCATGGCACAATGCCAATATGGAACTCGATGAAAGGCAGACATGTTGAGGATAAGTTAGACTGCATCTTTCAAAGTGTTTTTAAGATGTCTCACGTAGACCCAAATAATGGATAAAATGATTTGTCACATTTTCCGTTCAGCATCAATTTGATAATTTTCAAATGTTGTTATTTTCAAATCGGACAATGAAAATAGAACTGTGCTTCTTAAAAACCCTGCTTAAAACTTACAGAATATTTACAGCACTATGAATAGAAATAGTGACTGCCTCCATTACTGGAGCTCTGTGACTTGGCTGCTTCAGCTCCTTGTGCCCCCTCAGAATGCTGTGTTCTGAATAACCATGTGTCAGAAAAGGGATGAAACTGTGAAATAAATCCCTGTTGGCCTTAAGCTAACTCCAATTATCATAAGCTGATTTTCTCTAAGGCCCTCTGGATCTCTGCATTAGAGGTGTGACATTAATCAAGCCTGCTAGTCTAAGCAGCCTTTTAAGTTGCCTTCGCTCCATGTACTTAAGGAACCAACCAGTTAACGTGCATCAAAAAGTCATTTATTCAAACACTTCAACAGTGACTTTATGACAAATCTTTCTACCAGTATTAGGCACAATTCAGTTTAAAGGGAGGCCTTATTATAGTCCTTAAAGACACCCCTTAAACTGCAGTTTAAAAAGTGAGTCGTTATCATTAAACATTTGTTAAAGTCTCCCCTCCTATTAGGAGCTGCTGGAGAAAACGGTAGAAGCTTCTGTGAAAGCTTTTCATTCCAAACAAACTCCAGAATTAAAATCAGAGAAGAAAGTCCCCAGTATCAAAGCTTAGTACCCTCATTGACCCATTATGAAACGTAGTGCCAAGTGCAAATGTTGTCTCACAAAAACATCAACCACAATGCATATCATGTATTGATTCTTACCTTTAAGAAATACTTAAACGATAAGAGGTTTAATATAGCAAATTGTGCTGTGTAGTCCCAGGCTGATTTGTTTCACAGATATGAAATACAGTACAGCCATTTTTATTAGTTAATTTGTTGTTTTATACTGTTGTATAAAGTTGTCTTGCACAGTATTGGCTCTTCATTACATGTTTGCCAAAGTTCATTAACCTGTGTGCTGAGAGAGAGAATCCACAATGTAAGGGTTAGTGTTCCTGCTTACTGTAGCTTACCAACTGTCATTTACAAAAAAGTCCTTAAGGTGATATTGCCCCATTTAAGAGGTGGAATTCTGTAGTAGTGGATCCATCCATCCATCAAAAGAATAAGATGTTTCCAAATGGCCTCAGTCAGATATACTGAGCAAAATACCCTTGTATGTTGTCTGACTTTAAAGTGTCTATTTTTTCCATGTTCATGGATAAGACTGTTAGGAAGCATAGCGTGGATGTCTCTTTGTGCTGTCAGGAAATAAATCCCACGATGGCATCATTCATGGTGTTCTGCTGTTAGGTCACAGACCAATCAGATCATCTGGAACGGTCTTTCCTCAGAGGTTCATTATTTTGGCAAAGCCGGTACAGCTGATCAACCCTGGCGGAACCTTACAAGCTGGACACATGAGGTTGTCTGCAATCAGGCAAGCCCAGGCAAGCTGCTGTCAGTCACTACAGCAGGACATAAGACACCTGTGGACAGACAGACAAATACACAGTGAAACCAAAGTCCCATGTCTAAGAAGCACACACATGCAACCACCCCAAAAACAAAACCCATTAAGGAATACAGAAGACAAAATTCAAGTGTGATAGCATCTGTCGTCTGAGTTTTACTGATCGTTTGTATATAAGTGGCACACCCTTTAGACAGGTAATTTTCCATGGCATCAAAATCCTTCAGAACTTTAATTTCCCAGGTAGGTTAACGCATTACCAATTTAACTTATCCAGTGCAGCAATTTGAGGAAATATTTCTAATCATACTCCTTGCAAGCAAAGATTGTATCTTCATCCCCTTCATCTAAGGAAGATGAAACTATTTTTTTAACCAATTACAGTGACTTGCTTAAAGCTGAATTGTGTAAGAATTGCTCCCATCTAGTGGTGACATTGTATATGACAAGCAACTGAAGCCCCTCGCGTTATTATACCAGCAACGTGAACCAGGATATTAGTTTTTTCTTTCAAAACAATAGCGCTCGTTTTGATTCATTGCAATAATCATTGTTAATTTACTACACAGCCCGTGAATTGTAACCAAATGCAATTGTATTGTGTGTAAAGAAACAATAAGAGCATTTGATTGCTAAAATAATAATTTAACATGTTTTATTATTAAAAGTAACTAATATGTTTTACACACAATTTGATTGAATAAGTAATCAGTGTCTCATGTGAAAACACAATTACATTTCAAAAGCATTCACTAGTCTGTTTTATTTATCTGATTTTAGCAAAACACGAACCTATGCAATGAATAAACAAGGATTTTTGCAATGAACCACGAGCGCTATTATTTTGAAACCGAAAATCTGAGTTTGTGTTGCCAGGCGAACGTTCTTGCCTAAAGGTTGGGCCAGTATCAAAAGCACTGCCATTACATGTCCTCGAGATTAGGCATGATCTTACATCTTCAACATGCTGAAATTTCCCGGCAGTCGTGAGTAAGCTCCCTCTAGCATTCGTCACAGTGCCACTAAAAGGCAGAGCTTGAATTTCCAGATATGTCCCTCTTTGGCTATTGTATTTTAAAGACGGAGGCGTAACATGGCTGCCCCATTTCGAGTGGCATCATTGTATGTATTGTAAATGGATGATTCTACACTTACAAAAATACTTTGATTAGTTGGTGGAAGTAATTACACATGAATGAGCACATACTTTTGAATGAACAAATGGGTTTTTGCTAAGAATCAACTCAAAGAAATACAGTGTAGCTTTAAGTATTCACCCCTGTAAACGTCTGCACATTTTGTAGTGTGACAACCTGGAATGAAACAGGATAATTTACCATTTGTTTTAGACAACATTCACAACATTTTGAAGGTGCAAATTGTTTTAAATTGTGAAACAAAATTTAATTAAAAATCTGCTAAAAAACAGTTACATATTCACCACCCCTTGTTACAGTATGAAACCATGAATAAGCTCTGGTGCAACCAATTGCCCTCAGAAATCACATAATTAGATGGAGTCCACCTGTGTGCAATTAAAGTGTCACATGATCTCAAAATAACTACACCTGTTTCTGGAAGGCCCCAGCGTTTGTTAGAGAGCCCATGTAAACAAAAGATCATTATGAAGACCAAGGAGCTATCAAAACACTCTGGGGATTCTCTAGAACTTTATCCCAATCAGGTTTGGGTTATAAAAACAATATCCCTAACTTTTAACATCCCCTGGAGCACCGTTAAATCCATTATTAATAAATTAGAAGGAAAATAGCACAACCGAGACTCTACCTTGAGAAAGCCGACAACCAAAACTCAATGACTGGCTAAGGAGGGCATTAAGTCAGGAATAGTCCTTGTTCATGTAGGTGAGTTGAACCAGTTGTGTCCAGTCACACAAGTTCAGATTTCTCTCCTCTAATCTCTCCCGAAGGCAAAAAAACACAGGGGTAATGGGGAACGAAGGAGCTGGAGAGATCTGCAGCTGTGATGGGAGAAAATGTTCATGGGACAACAGTCAACCGAATGCTCCACAAAGCTAGGCTTCATGGACGTGTGGTGAGGAAAAAGCCATTGCTGAAAAATACCCATATCAAATCCCAATTGGAGTTTCCCAAAAGGCATGTGGGAGAAGGCACACGTGGAAAAACATTCTCTGTTCTGATGAGATCAAAATTGAACTTATTGGGCTCAGCACAAAAGTGTGTGGTGTAATGTTCATCATCTTGAGAACACCATCCCCATGGTGAACCGTGTTGGCAGCATCATGTTGTGGGGATGCTGTTCATTGGCAGGGACTGGGAAAATCTACAATTGCAGTATCCAGATGTGCAAAGCTAGTAGACACCCACTGGTGTTATTGTAGACAAAGGTGGATCTACCAAGTATTCACTCAGGGGTTAAATACTTGTAACCAACACATGTATTTTTAACTTGTGTCACCTAAAAAGAAATTTGCACCTTCAAAGTGATCGAAATGCTGTGTAAAACAAATGGTACAAATCCCAATACAATCACATTTCATTCTAAGTTGTCACACTACAATATGTGGAAACCTCCAAGGGGGGTGAATACTTATGCACGGCTCTGTAATCTTTTAAAACATCAGAACATTTTCACATTTAATACAGTCAGGATGAATTATTGGACAGCTAGATTCAGGGGCGTTTCTAGGCATAGGCAACCTAAGCGGTCGCCTAGGGCGTCATCTGCATGGGGGCGCCGACAGGGCGCCCTGTCTCCCCCTCCCCACCCTTAAAAATCATTTATATTAGCGCAATCAGCCTTTATGTATTTTTATTTTAGTTATTATAAAAATAAAACTCCAGACTTATTTATTTGTTATGAGAGACATTGACGACTCAAGAGACGGTGTTGGCACAGGACAGGTGTGGACGCTGGGTGATTGACGTCAGCGTTGAACGCCTGTTGACAGTTCATTGTTCAACATTTCTATATGCCGTTCTGTAAGGAGGCTACTATGAAACGATCAAAGACATTGGGGGCACAGTTTACAAAGAAGATGAAAGATGATGAAACATGGAGACAGAAGTATAGTGGTATATTTTGACATTTTGAAAAGCTTTTGTCTATATACTGCAATATCGCAATACGTACTATATATTTGCCCAAATTAAAATTCCTTCTCAAATGCAAAAATCGATTTTAAGCAAAGCAGTCCAAAGACCGCCATGAATAGTTATAAATACGGGAATATTTGTCTATAACTTTAACGCTGAAAACGTTAATATTCTTAATCTAACCAACCTGGGCCCGGTTCCCCGATAACGTTCACTCTTAGCCTGCTAAGAACACTCTAAAAGATATATCTTACAGAAGTTGTTTATGTTCGTAAGTGTGTTCCCCGAAGTCTTCCTTAGGAAGCTTCTTAACACATCGCACTTAAGCTGCCTCTTAAGTGCGACGTTACAAGGCGCTGTCCCAAGGGAAGGTGCTGAATGTTTTGTCATCGATTGCTCAGGAATCTATATTTCAGTTCACGCGAGGTGCAATACGGTGTTTAGAAAGACAACACGTAATATGTAAATGAAACATTCCTCAAATTATTCCAGTAACATTTATTTTAGCATAGTTGAAATTATCAGTAAAATATAGACTACTAATTAAATTATAAAATTGTCAGTAATGTGTTTACACGAGATGTTGTTATTGGTAGACGAACCGGGTATCCCTCGCTAACCATCCACTCTCCTCATCCCGTTGTCCCGCTTCTTGACGTGGGTTTAACGACTTCTAAAAATGATGTAATACACTTTTTTTTGGTTTACAGTCCCTTATCTGATTTTGGTATAAGTTTGTCTTTATAGTTGCTGACCAACAGTCACACCAGTGACCGTGTCTGTGTGTGTTTGTACGCGCATTATCATTAAAAATACTTGATCATCAACAAGATTGTATGTCATTCTGTCATCCTTAATGAGTCAACAACTGATTCTCTATTGGCATTGGAAACCTACGCATAAAATATTGCTTTATCTTTGAGATACCTTAATTATACACAAGGAAATTAAGCAGTGTCAATCTAAGTGCACTGCACATTCATATATAAAGGCTCCTTTGAAGAGGCTGCGTAAAGACATTAGTTCATAATGTACATTATCTGTGTGTTTGACGACGCGTAAGGCTACGCATAAGCTATGCATGAGGCAAAGCAGCAGAAAGGGAATCCTCTGACAACCATGTAACCTGCGTTCAA
>JACXGM010000445.1:0-73989 GCA_016801145.1 Umbra pygmaea | reverse complement strand
CAATAAGACATTATTAGTGTCCATTAGGAAGTTCAATCCATTGTTTATGGCCTGACCAGCCGCGGGAAAACCGTTACTCTGAGTGACGCGGTGCGTGAGTTTTAAAATAGTAGTTTTTGACAATCAAGTGCCACCCCAAATAAAAGACTGGCCCAAGCTGGCCCCCCCAGAAATAATGTCCTGGCTACGCCCCTGGTTGAGGTACACCCCAGACCCACTAATTTCTCTCTCTCATTAGGTCTAATAGTGGCATGGTGAAAGTGGCCAATTGTGGAACAAACATGGCCTGATAGTTTGCCATGCCCATCAGGTGCCACACATCGTCCACGCATGTCGGCTCTGGAATCTGTAGGATTGCTTTAACTTTGTTTGGATCTGGTTTCAATGCCCTTTGCCATTACTTCGTGACCAACAAAAATGATGTGCTCTTTAGCAAACTCACACTTCTCATTTAAAATGTGAGGCCTTCCTCTTGTATATTCTCGAGCACACAATGTAGTCGCTGGTCCTTTTCCTGTCTGTTCCGTACATACACCAACACATCGTCTGCATGACATATCAAACCCTCAAAATTCTCAACCATCTGTGACATCTGTCATTGGAAATGTTCCGGTGCCGATGCGATGCAAAAGGGGAGTCGGTTGAAGAGGTATCTTCGGAAAGTAGTGATAAAGGTTGTGAGGGGTCATGACTCTGGTGTTATGGGGATTAGCCAAAATCTGGATCGGGCGTCCAGTTTTGTGAATACTTTTGCATCCGACATCATTGCAAGCATTTGGTCAACAGCCGATATAAATGTGACATTCTCTCTTCACAGCTGTATTTGAGTGGTGTGAGATCTACACAGATCCTGAGCTTGTCTTTCAAAGGTTTTGGAACAACCACCATCCCTGAGCACCAGGCTGTCGGTTCAGTGACTTTTGAGATGACACACGTTTACCATGCTTTTAAGTTCCTCACAAACTTTTTTCTCAGGGTTAAAAGACCTCGTCTGTGTGTAGAGAGGGCATAGGGCAGGGGTGGGCAAACTACGGCTTGTGGGCCAGATGCGGCCCGCTGGGTCCTTTGATCTGGCCCGCGAGGCATTTAAAACCTATTTTTATCTCACGAACCGTACATGGATACCGTTGGTAAGTGGAGAGTCATACACAAATAATGAGTGATGGCTCATCTCTGTGGGTTAATCAGAGCTGGAGATATTGAGCATCAAACCCGAGATGGTCTTTTTTTACTAAAAATATCACAGACAGGAAGTATAAAATGACAAAATAACAAATTTACAATGATGTAGGACATCATCCTCCAAAAAACAACCATTTTTGGAGTTGGGAATAAGCTGGGTTTTAAAAATGTATAGATATCTAGTAAGAAATGGGTGCAGCATTGTGATATTGACTTGTTTGTATGGCCCATAAACATTGCACACTGGTCCAGGAGCCCTCGAGACTTGACAATATCCATTAAAAAGCCTTATTCATCATGGTTTTCATGCTTTACCACATAAAAAACAACAAAATATACATATTTTTTTAGTGTTTTGGGATAAATATTTAATAAAACATAAAACTCAATGACCCAGGATGTCAAACAGACAGAAATCAGTAAGTGAAAATGATGGCTGGGTTTATAAAAATGTATAGGGAAACAGTAAATCTATTTAGGCTACAGTACATACAGTGTTTAATTTATCTATTTGAACATCCACCAATCTTTGTCACACTGGTTCTCAAGACCTGGGGGCATTCCAATATGGCTTTTACAGTGATGTTCATCATGGTGTACAAGTATTTTACAATAATTAACAAAACATTTTACATACACTTTTGTATTTTTTGGCTCTATATGACATCATGCATGAAAACCACTGTCACAAAAGTTTGGGTTTGACATATTGTTGTAGCCAAAAGTCTTCTGAATCCAAAACTAAATGGCACAAAGTATGACCCTTTCAGAAGCCAAAATATCAACATAGTGCCGGTGGACTTCAAACCCCTTAGAACTTGAAGGTTTCATTATATTTGAAAAAAAGATTTTTGACTCAAATTAATTTCTATATGCGCTGTTGTCTTGATTCGCAGGTGTCTGTGACTACATTAAATAGTCTTGAAACAAACAGTAGTCAGAGCCACAGCTTGTCAACAGGCAAACTAGGCAACTGCTTGGGGCCCCTACTTGGGGCCCCCTGTGTATTAGTCCCATTGCCACTATCGCTGGTAAGTCAAATAGTGATTGTGTCAGTCCTGCCACAACATACACATCTTGATTAGTAGAGCGCCCCTTTGCCATCATTTTCCTCTGGAAGCAGCCTTTTACATTTAGTGGATTGCGACCTGGTCCAAATAGTATTTTTAGTGGTCTTCCCAGCTTACCATCTCGCTCTGGTTTAAAGACACCTTCTGCTATGGATGTGACATCTGCTCCTGCATCAAGCTTGAAATTAATGACTTCACCATTCAGATTAACTTTTTCCATCCATGGCGCTGTATTATGTGAATTAACTTCACCTAAGAAATGCATAGTCCTGCGCTGTCTGATGTGTCTTGTGTGACAGTGTGTACAGCCTGACCACCACGGCAGACTACTGCATAATGTCCTTTTCTGTGACACTTTCGACATTCAACGTCTTTAGCGGGACAGTCTTTCCATGCATTTTCCACATCGGCCACATTCCATTTCACTATGTGCATCTGTTCTTTGTCCTTTGTTTATCTTTTGTCCTGTGTACTGGAACATTTTTCCTTTTTTCATGTGTGTTTTAATTGTGTCCACATTCATTTTGGGATCTCCTCCCACTGCATTGTTGAACAGTATTGTTTGTTGTCTCTTAAGAGTCTTGCTTTGTCTCACTTTTTGTATTGCCTTTGCTAGAGTTAATTCTGAGTCCATCTGTAGCTGTTCTGACAACCTCCTGTCTTTTATTCCAACCACAACTCGGTCTCTTATGAGTTATTCTTTTCTGATGTGATGAACACTTCTGCACTCTCTAGCTCTTGTTGACATCTCATGTTAAACTTACTATGGGTTTGCCCACTTAAATGCAGTTTTAACCGCATCATATTCCTTTTTATTTTCAGTCAATGGCAAAACTCCCAAAATATCATCATGCATCTCCCAGTGTATATAGGAGTGAATACACCTGATATTCATCAGGTTTGTCCTTTAATCCTGATGAGACACAAAATCTCTCAAATCGTCTGATCATCATGGCCAGTCAGATGGATTTGAGAAGTCAAATGGCTCTGGGTGTGATATTTGTACAGCTGCCACTGCCATTCACCGTATGTCATTTTCTGCACTTATTTTTGCTACTACGCTGCTCCTTATGTATCTACTCACAGAGAAAAACTTCCGTGGCTTGTGGCAGAGTACGGAGCATAGACTGTACAACTACGAAACAGGATTTGGGGTTAGCGAGCTAACTTCAGGTTGAACCCTGGGATTTCAGTGTCATGACGGTGGGTAACTTTTTACATCGCCATGGTAATGTATACTACACACCTAGCCTGCTCGGGAGCAGTCAAGATTAACCTGAATAAAAGCACCGCCTACTGAAAACGGCATCACCATTCCTAGACGATTCCATTGAGCTCAGTGCTCAAGAATATTTAGAGACTTACAAAACCTGTTGGCTTTCTCTGATGAATCACTTGATGAAAGATATAGATTTTCAGCGGAGGGAATGACATATCTTTTTTTTTCTTCCCCTCCCAATTGGTCTATTTGCATTTCACATGACATCCCAGGAAGCGTATGAAAGGACTTCAAAAGATCCAACCTGGGGCAATTGTTCAGGAACTTCTCGATAAATGTGTATTGGAGGGAAATTCTTCACGTGTAGGTCAAAGTGCTCACGAACCCATTTCGAGACGTCTCGAATTTAATTCTATGACACACCCACAAATGCACGATTGCCATCAGCAGACATGACAATGTAAAAAGAACCAGCACGAAAATAATTTTCTCTCATCTCAAGCTTTTCTCGAGAGGTCTAGTGTATGTGGCTGAAAGCTCTTGAAATGTAAACGCACCCTATTCCTTTTTTTCATACTTTTGGGGAGTTTAATTGCCATTGATAGCAAGCAGCAATCCAGCCTGTGCAGGGGTTTGACTGTCCCTCCCTGCACTCCTCCAGCGTAGCCCTGTCAAGTATGATAAACCATACTAAAGTCTGTCCGCGAGCATTTGGAATATTCTAATATTTTATTACCTATGCAATGCATGTCTGCCTGTTATGTTTATATTCCTGCCTGCCTATGACATCCTCCTCTTGCAAGGCTTGCTCCTCCTTTGGTATGTGATGGGAGTCTTGCAAAACATGGAGGTTTTTTTAGAGTCACGAGTTGATTTCTAGTGGAGTCGACACTCAAGAGAAGGAGTCGATACTTGTGAGTCGACTCTCCACCACTACAGCTCTGCATGCTGACACTGTCTCGTATTAACTCTGGTTTATTATAAAACCGAATGGGCAAGACTGATATTGAACTACTTTACCCATAATCTGGGGGGGTTTACCTCCTGAATGTGTCAAACACCAGGGAGTCGTCGCTGTGGATGGCGTCTCGATGTCCAGGGGGTAAACAAATATCTCCCACAGTGACCTCATAACATGGTATCCCATGTTGCACCACTGTCAGACTGGGGTAGAAAGACGACCAGCCTACAACAGGAACACACATTTGTTTTAAACATGTTACAGGCACACCTTAAACACATTATCACACATGCATCCTACCTTTGTTTCTGACATAGAACGGGTGGTCCAGCTGACACTCTGCTGTCAGAAGCCCCTCCCCACATGTGCCTGAGTCAAAGGTCAACTTGAGGATGAACTGGCCAAACGTCCGTCTCTCTCTGTAGGACACCAACCTCAGGCCCTCAAGACCAAAACCCTGAGGATAACACACATATACACTGAGAGAACCAATTCAGTAATGCTGAAATATTCTCACTTTCCCACAAGTGGTTTAATTTAACATAATCTTCTGTTGCCAAAAAGACACAAAACAGTAATAAATGCATTGTGATTCAAGAGGACTTTGAATTATTATTAAAACACTTATTTACAAAGTGGTCCTTGGTAGAAAAAAACCTTTAGACTTCTGACAAGAGTGACAAAATCTCCAACTAGCACAAGGCATTGAGACCAGAGAACCAGTTCATGGATGCAGCTGCTCTTGTACCTTCAGGGGGTGAAACGTAGCCTCATCGTTCAATTCTTCATCCAATCCTAAATCCTCAGCATCCTGCCAATCCACATTCGAACCCTTATGGAACCGCAGGCGGGTGCCTGTGGACATACAGAGCAATAGGAAAGGCTGCTGTCTGCGTGAAATGGATA
This sequence comes from Umbra pygmaea, assembly GCA_016801145.1. Lineage (NCBI taxonomy): Eukaryota > Metazoa > Chordata > Actinopteri > Esociformes > Umbridae > Umbra > Umbra pygmaea. The sequence goes on along the minus strand of JACXGM010000445.1, from coordinate 68,651 downwards.
CGAGTTTCCTTGACTGTCCGGACACTCTTGATGTGTTCGTGTGCTTGCATGCAATAATACAGGCCTGCATAACAGCTGCAGAAACTGACTGGGATTACAATTCTTAGTAGATCAAAACATCTGTGTAAATGGTTGGAACCATTTTATGATGCTCTTCAGGTACATGGTCACCTGTTAGAAGATGAGCAGCTCCTCCAAAATAAATACTAAATATGGGTATTAATAAAAGTGAATAATGAATAAGATACCTTTTTCCTGTGTTCTAAATATCACTACCAATTACAATTCAAATTTGGTTCAGGTGTTCAAACTTGGTTCCAACATGCTCTTAAACTGTTTATGAATGCAATTTGTTAAATTTGCTATGAATTCAATTGTGTGTACCTTTGAGAAAGCAGTGCCAGGTCGTTGGAGGCCATGAGTGGCTCCAGCCCATGTGGTCATCATCAGAGGCTGAAAATCGATAAGACACAGCAGACTCACACTCACTGCTGGTCTGTGAAGAAGAGAGACCAGAGACAGGATCAGTTAATTAGCTAATGTTAGTTTGTATTCTCTAATCAGCTTCAAACTATTTTGAAGGGATAGACGACTTCACATAGAAACTTCACTATTGAGTTGATAAGTGGCATGTTGATGCCATCTGGTGGATGACAATGAATACAACATGCTTTACCCTGGCTTTGTGCTCTCTGTGTTGCCCTCTAGAGGGCAAGCTGCTCGAGGTCAGCAGAGGCTGGGTGTGGGGAGGTCGTGCATATGAATGGAGGTCATTACCGCTGCTAAAGATATGTACCGGTGCTGACCTGGAGGACAACAACAGGAGAGTTGTGAAGTAGTAGTATATGTTGTATGTGTGTTTGTGTGGTTCAGTGACCGCCCTACCTGACAATCTGAGCGGAGACTTGTAGCAGAGGACTCTGGGGGCCTGTGGCGATATGAGCTAGCTGTGTGAGCCAGCGCGTGTCTGGGGGGCCAGCCGGGTGAGTGTTTGTGTGTTGGTCACGCTCCTGGTGGGACACGCCTGCCCCCACCTGGAACAACACAGTGGCTGTCATGTCCTCCTCCACCTTCTGCAGCTCTGGGAGGTCATCTAAGGGGTTAAATGAAGAAAAAAAAGAGTAGAATGGGGGTCTCACTATACAGCTCTAAATAAAATTAAGAGACAACTGCAAAGTTTTCTTAAATGAGCATCTTTTAAACTGCAGTGCGGAACTTTTACATTTAAATGAACATCCGTTACATTCCAACCCTTGCCAAATTAGTTCACACAATGCTAATTAAGCCCATTGCCACCTGGTCAATTGCTCTGTATTTCACAGTATACAGAGTTTTTAAATTTGGTGTCTGGGCGACATTCCCACGTTGGAGAACCAGTAGTGATGCGTTTTACATAATCCAGCATAGATTGGTTCACCAGATCGGAAGAGGGGAGAAACTGGTGTAAAGGAAGGAGGGGCCATTGTTACAGGAACTAGGAGTATGCTGTAAAATGCTGCACAAAAACCCAAGAAGGGTCTAAGAAAAACTTCTGATGCTCCAGATGAAAAAGTAACTTAGCGTTCAGATGAAGGATTACAGTCTAAAAAAGAAAGCGATCTATGCGTAGGCATACGTCATAAACTCACATCGTAAGTGTTTGTGTAATTACACTCACTATTAGAATTGCAGTTTTAAATAATAATAATAATACATAGTATTTATATTTTTCAAAGACCGAATCACTAAAGAAATGTATTGCAGCCATTCCATTCCAGTGTCTGTTGTATCCCAACACAGGCATAAGTCATTCTATTGAACAAAGTACTGATTGGGTGAACCACATTTTATTTAACGAGGAAGTATGAAAAAGTATAAAAAACACTGCTATTGTCATCACAAACCTCATGCAAGAGGCAACAACAATGCTAGTTGTACCTCAAAAGTAATTGGAATAAAAAATAACTATTGACCATGACAAAATAGTTGAAAAGGAAAGGTTTGAGTGAGGAAAAGAATAGTTTAAATCTGGCTTTACTGGCAGAGGAATACAGTGAGCGTCGGATTGCTTCCATTCTTCAAACTTCAAAGATGGCAATTCATAAGAACAAAGTCAAACAGCAGACACTGGGGAAAACAAAGGTAAAGAAAATGACTCTCCATTGACCAGGATGCACAAACTCATTTGAATAATCACTCAACAACCATAGGTTTGACATGAAATAACTAGGCAAACAGGAGCTGGGGTGAAGTGCACAATGAGGACGGTTCAAAAAAGGCTCCTAGGTCGTGCAAAGACATAAAAAAGCCCTTCTTCAATGAGAAGGTAAATATACCCAGGCTGAGGTTTGCAAAACACTAAGGACTGGACTGTAGAGGACTGCAGTGAGGTCTTCTCTGATGAGTGAAATGTTTTAGTCAGATTTGCCCAACACCTGGTTACATAATGGAGACCTGGAGAGGCCTATACCATATTGTCTTTCACCCACTGCAATATGGTGGCAGATCGGTGATGATCTGGAGGTGCTTTAGCAAGGCTGGAATCAGTCAGAATTGTCTTTGTGAAGGATGCATTAATCATGCCAGGTAAAAGGTTGTCCTGGATGAAAACCTGCTTCCCTCTGCTCTCACAATGTTCACAACTCTGAGGATTGTTTTTTTCCAGCAGGACAATGCTCCATGCCACACAGCCAAGTCTATCAAGGTGTAGATGGAGGACCACCAGATCAAGACCTTGCCATTATAGTCCAATTTTCAGAGCAGAACCGCATTAACAGAAAGTCACCTGTAAAAAGTCATGTAAAAGACTGCTGGAGAGCATGCCAAGAGACGAGAGACAATTATTATCATTATACTATTATTATTGTCCCACCACCAAATATTGATTTCTAAACTCTTCCTATTAAGTTAACACATTAGTAGTGTTTAAAAATGAATACTAACTTATGTTCTTTCTTTGCATTATTTGAGGTCTCCAAAGACACTAGTGCCCAGGGGCCTCAGTATGTAGATCCATCCTTGATCCTAACTGACCTATGACAGGAAATGTTTACTAGAATGAATGTCAGAAATTGTGAACAACTGAGTTTCAATGTGTTTGGCTACAGGTATGTAGACGTCTGACTTCAACTGAACCTGATAGTCAAACTGATGATTACAGTGGTGTCTTTTTTTCCAGAGTTGTATTTACTACAATGGGCAAAACCGAAAAGGTACAGGTCCATGTTACATATATTTACCCGTTTACATTTTTTAAAGCAATTGACATTGTATTATTACAAAGCACACATATACAACCTCTACGAGAATAAAGCATTAAGCTCATTATTACCATATTCCATGTGGTTTTCATTAACCTGAAGCAGGTTCGAGTCCTTTTCCCATCCAGCTTCTGAAACTCTCCCTGTGAAGGACAGCTTACTACTACTTCCGCTGCTGCTCAACGAAGTCTGTACTTCCCACACCATGGTATATGAAACTTCAGGTAATTTGACTGCACAGACATACAGAACCCATTCATTAATGTTGTATGAACATACTGCCAGTTAACGCAGACACGGGTAGGCTCTTATGTTTCGTCTGATGTACAACATAGGGTTCAGAGGGGTGAGGTGAGGATTGAAAGTCAAGTTTGGCTGATACAGAGCATATGAGGCCTATAACATCTGACATTTGTTTTTTGAACATATGACAATTTAATACTGTTCGCATATCGCAACGTAACAAACAATATGAACAGTAATGTAGAGACAGTTTTATATGTTACTTCTCACTTCTTCTTTTCAGCGTCATTGGATGTCTTGCATGCAAGCTTTGTTTGTAAACAGACCATATCGCGCATGCGCATTTCAGCTCATTCATTCAATACCGAGAAAGGTAGAAAACTAATTTTCTACCTAAGTTCCAGATAAACAAATCTCACCAATAGCGTCATATTCGACTGCATTTTATTAGTACCACTGGAACGACACTCATTGATTTGACAAACGCAAGGTTGGTCAAGCTTGTATTCAAAATACAGTGCGACATAAAACAAAATAGTTTAAAACTGTTTCTGCATATCGACGGCAAGTAATGGACACAACAGTTTGACATTTGCAGAAATAGCAACAAAACATATTACAATTAGAAAATGTCGGTATCTTAATACAGTGAAAATAAGGAACGATCTGTACAACAATCTTGCGCAAGCTGTAAACCAGCAACGCCAACATTGAAATTAGCTTTGCAATTTCAGACACGTCATTCGCATTTTACCAGAAAATGTCAAATTCTAGTTTCGTGACAATTAGTCAATATCAGCCATTTGTTTCTCATCTTTAATCGAATGACATGTACAAGTTCAAATAAACTTTCTATTCAACTCACCAAAACAGTCGCCATCAACAAAAAGTTGGGAGGATCAATGTATTTCTTTTTCCAAACATTATTGGTGGCTTCAAACGTCAATCTAAGGTTTTGCTTTTGTTAATTGGCTAGTCACTTATTAAATACGCCCACATATTTGGTTGCGCTGTTCCCATTGCCCGTAATCAATGTGCCTCAGAATGTAATGTATGACTTGACTTCAAACAGCTGTGCAATGTAGACTGTTATCTGCTTTCAGATCTGTTTTAGCTAAAATATCAGCGACATTACAGTAGGCCGGAGAAATATTTGTAAAACTAATGACAATATTGGCAGTTAAGATAAGAAATTGAAAAACATTTCTACAAAACATACGTTTATTGCAATGGAACTTCAAATAACATTTAAAATACTGAAAATATTTCGGAAATTTTGACAGATTATTAACAGAAAAGGGAGCTTTAAAGCAATTGCTAAAAAAAGTGTCAAACAATTCCAAAAACAGCTGCAGCTACGTTAAATCTTTCTGACGTATCCATTCTCATTTATGTCCTTGTTATTGTAGCAATTGTCCAATGTTGCACTTAACAATTGTGTAGGAAAATTTAGATTTCTGCAGCTCCCCTTTCAGCTTTACATTTTCTGCCTGTAGTGCCTCAAAATCTGACACAGGTGTACATAGTCCTCCTGAAGCTGACTGTGTCTCCGGTTTAGGTCATCAAATTCCCTCTTTGTAACTGCGATGTCGTCTTCAGCTTTAAATAAAGAAAAGTGAAAAATTAGCATGTGCTGCAACCAATGCAGACAATTTCACAATTGGGGGTTCTCGCACATTTTAGCAATGATTTTTCAAAACTTTTCCATGATAGAAGAAAATACTTTATTGATCACAGGGCGAGATTTTTCGTCTGCATTTGCCTCATCCAGAGGCCTGTGTACTCATACAGATATGCAATTAGAGCAGTATGCCTGGCAGGAGCACGCACACACACACACACACACCCCCTGATAATCAATCAGTTAAGATGAAATATATTCATACCTGGAGAATGATCCATGCTGCATTCTTGTTTCAGAGTTTTAGAAGGAACACACAGATTTGCTGCCGTTATAGGTCTGTCATCTCTCCTCCGTTTCCTATGGTACCTACAATAAAAACAGCAGAAATGTACAGTCATGCAAGAGAGGAAAACTAACTAAATAGAACAGAGGGGGAAATTAAATATTCTTACCTCTCCAACTTTGCTTTGAGGTTCTGGCACTGTGTTGTGTACACAAACACAGAAGGCACAAAATCAGGACTACTAGAGTCCAATGACGCCTCACCTTCAAATAAAACACACACGTTTCTTTACTAGCCAAATCTACCGCCAGTTTATCAAACTGTACCTGCATTTGAATATTATTCTACATCGTACAATCACTAATGTAAACGAGGATTACTAGAGTCCAATAATGCACACACACAGTTTGTTTACTAGCCAAATCCAACACCAGTTTATGAAACTAGCTGCATGTGGTCATCAATCTTCAGCTGCATTGATAAACTACACCATAGGCTACAGACAATCAATAATGTAAACCATGCTTTCCATTAAACCCAAGAGTACATAGATAAACTTACCTGATATAAAGTGGGCATTGCAGACGCGAGCATTTTATATTTTCCTAGCTCCAATCAACACGTTTAATCGCCTGCAGCCACAGGCGCCGCCGGTTCTTCTGAAACGGCCGTGATCCTGTCGGAATCCTATAAAACTTAAGCCCTAACTTAGTGGAATATCGATTAGTGCAACCGTAAACGCAACAACCAGACATTTCGATGCTGGGAAACCGTTTTGATAAACGTTTGGAGCTGCTAACCTAACGCGTTAGAGCAAGTGGGACCTGGATTCTTTCAGCGACACTTCAAATTACGTCATATAGTTCGGTATAATGAGAAAACCTTCAAAATAAAAGCCCGAAGGTCAATGCATATCAAAGTGCATAACACCTTAATTAAGTTAGTGAACTCATAACAAAGGTTGTTTTATGATGTTTTAAGCACGTAGAAAGTTTGAGTGAAAAAATAAAAATATTTTTAAAAAAAGGTTATAAAACAATTTTTATGAGTACATTATACGTACCATGCTTGCATATGCAGATGTTGTTCTATAAAAACTAAACTATCGCGTGTGCCAAAACATGGACTATGGATAACTGTTCAGTAGGATGTATTCTATCCAAATATAGTCTCAAATCCCCTGGCACTTTATTCCCTATGGGCAGGAAAAACAACACCACTTCCGTTGCCAAAATGCACGCGCAACTATTTGATCACGTGGGCTGTAAAAGGGTCTACACAAACAGTCCTTTCATGTAAAACGGCTATTGACTGAAAACGGCAGAAAAACATTGCAGCATAATATTGCTGATGGCTACAGTTAACCATGCATGTGACCCAGGTGTCAATGACAACCACCCAATTTTAGACTGCGCACGCATTATCATAGAAATGAACTGAACAGATCTGTCATGGCTCGTTGAAGCATAATTTGACATAATTTGAATGTCATCGCTCGTTGAAGCATAATTTGACTATTCTCAAACTTTCACTAAATGTTTCATTCATATTAACAGAGTTTAGCCATAACACTTAAAAAAGGCACAGTGGTTTGAACATTTCTTTCACAGAAATTACATTTTTAATTGATACCTGGATGCAATCCTTGACATTTTTAATTTACTGACTGAGATACTGGAGAAAAGGCAGGGTTGGGCATAGTTTCTTTAACAATGGGGCAAATAGAGAAGATCAGACTATTCTGTCATTATAACTATTATACTCTATAACTACTGTATACAACCAAATTCATTCATATTATATATTAATAATACAAATGCCACAAAATACTTTTTAAATACCTGATTACAAAACATTTGTAGGAAAAACAAAGAAAAATAGATATATAAACCAAATTAGAATTCAAGTATGTTAGATCAGTCTTCATCCTCCTCGTCCTCTCTCCTACAGGTGTGTAAGTATGTGTGTGAGGGAGTGTGTAATAATGTATCCACACAAAGTACACTCCGTAGACACTGAAGAACAGCCAGGATCAGTTGGTACTTGGAGGAGACAGACTCAACACCCAAACCACACCTGGCTGACACCTCCTTTACAACAACCGAACCAAACACAGATCCAGACCCTGCCTCAACACGGACCACGTTAGATCCACCTGCTGCCGTAACAGCTGTCGCCTTCATTGAGTCCAGACAACTGAAGTGGTAGCGTTTGCTGCTGAAAGCGCGTGAGTGGGCCTCCAGGTAGCGCCGAGGACTGTGGGAGTATATCTCTCTGGGCACGCTAAGTAGAGCCTCTGCTAGCATCCTTGAGATGCCGGGTGTGTCCGAGTGTGACCGTGTGTGTGTGTCTGTGTATGGTCGTTGTATGAGTGCGTGGTGTATAAGAAACTCAAAGGTCCCGCCTACAGGAATAACACAACCAGGCCCAATCTCCTCTGTTCGGTTGTTTGCGTTGGAGGTGCTGTCTCTAAAGTAAGTTGTGCTTGTTGGCTCTTTGGCAGCATGTAGCATGCACAAAGCATCTTGTATGGCACAAACACTCTGCTCTGTCTGGCCCTCTGTCAGGCCACACAGCACCAGACTGTGGGGTACACCCCCCCCCTCTGCCTTAGGAAACCCCACGTGGACGAACCTGCCAAAAAGAGATAACCGCCGTTAAAGAAGATAACTATTAAAAGGCAAATGCTTCAGCATTATGTTTAGGATTGACAGTCTACGGGGAAACCATCTGTGAAACATGAATAATAAAGTTAGGAGAAATTCGTGTAAGGAAAAGCATTGGTTTAATCAGCTTAAGTCTATGATCCGACACAGTGTAAAACCAATTCCTACATTGTAACACTGCTGTGGATCCTGCACTGACACTGAGTAAAAAGGTTGCTCTTGATTAATTTAAACTTGCTAACTGGAGGAACATTTAAACTGGCTAACTGGAGGAACATTTAAACTGGCTAACTGGAGGAATATTTAAACTGGCTAACTGGAGGAACATTTAAACTGGCTAACTGGAGGAACATTTCATTATCAGGCTGGATAGATTCTCCTCTGTAGTGTCTGGCTCAGGCTAGAATGGAGCATTTTTTTACATGTATTTGGAGCCACACCTTGCAGTATTTGTATTAGCTCAAATCCTATATTTAGAAGTATCACTTCCATAGAAGGATTTTATCACTGCCAACTTGGTTGGTTGTGCAGACTTACACCGTTAGGTCTGGAAATAATTGGACACTGACACACTGAAACAAGTTTCGTTATTTTGTCTGTACACCAAAATATATTTAAGTTATAGTTCAATAATGAATGTGGGCTTAAAGTGTGGTCTCAGCATTAATTTGAGGGTATTCACATCCAAACTGTAGGAAGGGTTTATGGAGAAGGCTTGGAACGGCTCATGATCCGAAGCATACCACATCTGTAAAACACGGCGGAGGCAATATGATGGCATGGGCCTGCATGGCTTCCAATGGCACTGGGGCACTAATGTTTATTGACGATGTGACAGAATACAGAAGCAGCCGAATGAATTCTGAGGTGTATAGGGATGTATTATCTGCTCAGATTCAGGCTAATTCAGCGAAGTTGATTCAACAACCATGGGCAGATTAACCATATGGGCAATTGGAGAAGTGTCCAGGGGCACTACATCTCTAAGGGGCACCAAGCAACCAATGTTTTTCTTTTAAGACGACAAGCAAGCACTGGACTCATGTTAACCACTTGTCCCACAAACTCAGGAACTGACTGCCCTTGTCATTGCTGTAAATCCATTCCACTCACGTTCCATAGAAAAAGCCAATCTCTTTAGAAATCCATTCCATGCCTTACATTATAGTAGCCTAGAATTTGACTTCAGCGTGACGATGGATATGGATGCTAAGTATCAGTTGACTAGCTAGATAGATATACAGTGCATTCAGAAAGTATTCACAGCGCTTCACTTCTTTCACATTTAGCTATGTTACACCCTTATTCCAAAATGGATTAAATTAATTATTTCCCTCAAAATTCTACAAACCAAAAAGTACACGTACATAAGTATTCCCTCACCATGAGTACACCTGTCGTAAATTCCGTAGATTGGACATTATTTGGAAATGCAAACACCTGTCTACATAAGGTCCCACAGTGCATGTCAGAGCACAAACCAAGCCATGAAGTCCATGGATTTGTCTGTAGAGCTGCAAGACAGGATTGTATCGAGGCACAGATCTGGGGAAGGGTACAGAAAAATATCTGCAGCATTAAAGGTCTCAATGAGCATAGTGGCCTACATCATCCGTAAATGGAAGAAGTTTGGAACCAACAAAACACTTCCTAGAGCTGGCCGCCCGTTCAAACTCAGCAATCGGGGGAGATGGGTCTTAGTCAGGGAGGTGACCAAGAACCCGATGGTCACTCTGACAGAGCTCCAGTGTTTGTCTGTGGAGAGAGGAGAACCTTCCAGAAGATCAACCATCTCTGCAAGCATTCCACCATTCAGGCCTGTATGGTAAAGTGGCCAAACAAAAGCCAATTCTCAGTAAAAGGCACGAGTGCCCACCTGGAGCTTGCCAAAAGGCACCTGAAAGACTCCCAGATCATGAGAAACAAATTTATTGGTCTGATGAAACAAAGATTGAACTCTATGGCCTGAAAGGCAAACGTAATGTCTGGAAGAAACCAGGTACTGCTCATCACCTGGCCAATACCATCCCTGGAGTAAAGCATGGTGGCAGCATCATGTTGTGGGCATGTTTTTCAGCGGCAGGAACTGGGAGATCGAGGGAAAGATGTATACAGCAATGTACATAGACATCCTTGCTGAAAACCCACTCCAGAGTGCTCTGGACCTCAGAGTGGGGCAATGGTTCATCTTCCAACAGGACAATGACCCTAAGCACACAGTCTAAATAAGGAGTGGCTACAGGACAACTCTGTGAATGTCCTAGAGTGGCCCAGGCAGAGCCCAGACTTGAACCCGATTGAACAGCTCTGGAGAGACCTGAAAAGGGCTATGCACCGAAGCTCCCATCCAACCTGATGGAGCTTGAAAGGTCCTGCAAAGAAGAATGGGGGAAACTGCCAAAAAATAGGTGTGTCAAGCTTGTAGCATCATATTCAAAAAAACTTGAGGCTGTAATTGCTGCCAAAGGTGCTTCAACAAAGTATTGAGCAGAGGCTGGCAATACTTGCAGTCATATGCAAAAGTTTACGCACTGCTGACAATTTCCATGATTTTCATTTATAAGTGTGTTTGAATCAGCAATTTCATTTTGATCTAACAAATAACTGAAGGACAGTAATATTTCAATAGTGAAATAAGGTTAATTGGATTAACAGAAAATGTGCAATACGCATCAAAACAAAATTAGACAGGTGCATAGATTTGGGCACCATTGTCATTTTTTGAATACCAAGCACTGATTAACTGGAACACACAATTGGTTTGGTGAACTCATTCAGTCTTGAACTTCATAGACAGGTTCATCCAATCATAAGAAAAGGTATTTAAGGTGTAAATTGCAAGTTGTTTTTCTCTTTGACTCTCCTCTAAAGAGTGGCAACATGGGGGCCTCAAAACAACTCTCAAATGACCTGAAAACAAAGATTGTTCAACATTATGGTGTAGGGGAAGGCCACAAAAAGCTAACACACAGATTTAAGCTGACAGTGTCCACTGTGAGGAACATAGTGAGGAAATGGAAGACCACAGGCACAGTTCTTGTTAAGCCCAAAAGTGGCAGGCCAAGTAAAATATCAGAGAGGCAAAGGATGGTGAGAACGGTCAAAAACAGCCCAAAGACCACCTCCAAAGACCTAGAACATCTTGCCGCAGATGGTGTCACTGTGCATCATTCAACAATTCAGCGGACTTTGCAAAAAGAGAAGCTGTACGGGAAAGTGATGCAGAAGAAGCCCTTTCTACACACACGCCACAAACAGAGTCACTTGAGGTATGCAAACACACATTTGGACAAGCCAGCTTCATTTTGGAAGAAGGTGCTGTGGACTGATGAAACAAAGATGGAGTTATTTGGTCATAACAAGGGGCATTATGCATGGCGGCAAAAGAACACAGCGTTCCAAGACAAACACTTGCTAGCTACCCACAGTACAATTTGGTGGAGGTTCTATCATGCTGTGGGGCTGTGTGGTCATTGCCGGTACTGGGAATCTTGTTAAAGTTGAGGGTCGCATGGATTCCACTCAATATCAGCAGTTACTTGAGAATAATGTAGAGGTATCAGTAACAAACTGCTCAAAATCTACTCTGGCATTTGTGCAGAGGAACAAGTACAATGTTCTGGAATGGCCATCCCAGTCCCCAGACTTAAATATCATTGAAAATCTGTGGGGTGATTTGAAGCAGGCTGTCCAAGCTTGGCAACCATCAAACCTAACTGAACTGGAGATGTTTTGCAAGGAGGAATGGTCCAAAATACCTTCATCCAGAATCCAGACACTCACTACAAGATATAGGAAGCACCTAGAGGCTGTTATTTCTGCTAAAGGAGGCTCAACTAAATATTGATGTGATATTTCTGTTGGGGTGCCCAAATTTATGCACCGGTCTAGATTTGTTTGGATGCATATTGCACATTTTCTGTTCATTCAGTAAACCTTAATTTCACTACTGAAATATTACTGTGTCCTTCAGTTTGTTAATAGATCAAAATGAAATTGCTGATCCAAACACCCAATTATTTATGAATGATAATCATGCAAATTGTCAGGGGTGCCTAAACGTTTGTGGTTATCATTTTTTATTTTTAATAAATTTGCTAAGATTTCAAACACACTTCTTTCACATTATTATTATGTGGAATTGTTTGTAGAATTTTGAGGGAAATAATGAATTTAATCCATTTTGGAATAAGAGTGTAACAAAACAAAATGTGAAAAAGGTGAAGCGCTGTGTATACTTTCCGGATGCACTGTACTTTAGCTAATGAGAACTTTCATTTCGACCAGATTATTCCAGCACACAGTTCAAAAGGTGTCTAATGTGGTAATACAACCAGCCTACAGGTCTTTCTACTACTAGTCAACCCGGCACTAACTAGCATAATATTAGATTGTTTTAGCTTTAGTAATTTGTTCCTTTTCACATAATTGTCATCCATTTGCAATGGCTAGCTCTGATGTTACTTGGAACTGTGACTTGGAATCTCCCATGGCAAAAGGTTTTGCGGTCATTCACGCATATCAATGTGCAAGCCCTACAGCTGGCAATGTGACCTAAAATCAAACACAATTTGTTTACAGTTCAGCTCACGTAGCACAGAGTTTGTGGTTTGACTGATCGAGTCTGTTTTCTGAAGATGGCGCCTGGCTGTATACACGAACGGTAATGTATTTTAAAATATATTTCTAATTAACTGTCTGTACACTTACGAAGTTCTCTATGCTTTGGTTTGCATGTAGGAAGCCTCATTATGCTACCGTGGAAGTGTGATGCTATTTTGAGTTTTGTTAGTGGTCTATAATAGCGATTTATTTTTACTTCATCCGTGCCCACACAACTAGCATTATAAGGTAATTATCAGCTTGCATTAAACCTGGGCACATTCAAATAGCATGAAAACATATCCCAGAGAACGGTCGACTCGGTACCAATGTGTTATTAACCCCTAGAACCATTTTGCACTGGAGTTGTCCTATAAGAGGAAGAAATATACATTTATTTGCATAAAGATACATTTCTGGAGCCATTATGAATCATTACACTCTGCATTAGTCAAATCAGTCAGACACACACAGTGGCTATTTCCAGAGAAGTTCAAATCTACAGTATCAACAGTGTTATTGATCATGTAGAGCAGAATATGTAATGATGTATCTTGTATCAGTACATATTCTGCACTACATGATCAGTAACACTGTAGATACTGTAGATCTGAGCATCTCTGGAAATGGCCACCATGTATATCTGACTGAATTATTTGCCTAATGCAGAGTGTGTCTCAGCCAGCATCAAGAGGCTGTCAGATTTATGTAACAGTAGATGGATGCTGAGGTGAGTGATACAATGGAGATTATAGATTAATACACCTCTAAACCTGTTTTAACAAATGTTTAGACTACTGAGCTTCAATCTGTATGTCATTTAGATATCTTGCATTAAGTCAATTAATTTTTACATTTTCCAAAATACAGATCAGTGTACTTTCTAGGTGCTTTTATGTTAGACTAACAAGCATGAATACATCTGAACTGCTATTGGTAGCCATTGTCCACAGTATCTGACAGAGTGAGTCTGAGCCACAGACAGGTGACGGTCAGAGGGATGTGAGGAACAGTAGGGTAGATGTTGAGGTGAGTGGTAAAAGAGATACTATAGAATAGTACTCTAAACATGTTACAGATGGTGCTCTACAATCTTAATAGTAGCCTAATACCTTACATTGTATACGTATGTTAATAACATTGTATAGGTGATTGGACCAAATAGTTTTTTATGGTTGCTATCTTAAGTTGTTATCACTTTAGTCTTTAAAAATAGAGGATGCAAACATGGTGCTGGAAAATTGGAGGCAGGTCTTTGCTTTGTTTCTCATTTGCAGTTTTGTGATGATGTGCATTACTTTATTCAAACACGGTGTGTGATTGTTGTTTTCGGCCACACAATCATGTATTGTATGTAGGTCCTTTGAATCAATAACGGTTTATAATAATTAAAATTTTGTTTTTTTCTTGTCCAACTTTGCTTCCCCGGTGCTTTTGCTCAAGCAATACCACTGAATGTTTGTGATAGCTACTGTAACAAAAAGTGAAGATGGCTATTTCAAGATGGCTATTTTGTAAAGCTTTTTTAACTGTATGTTTCTTTGCAGTGCTGTCACTGACATCTAAATTGGTATACAAATAACTTAGAATGTTAAGTATGTTTGGTACAATGGGCTTAGGTGGCATGGGGGGCACTTGAGCCACTGTTGCCCAGGGGCACCATGATGTCTTAATACAGGTCTGTGGATGACGCTTCACTTTACAGATGGACAATGACCCAAAAGACAGCTGCAGTAAAGCCCTGGCAAAGCATCACAAAGGAGGAAACCCAGCGTTTGGTGATGTCCATACATTCCAGACTTCAAGCAGTCATTGCCTGCAGAGGATTCTCAAACAATGTATTGAAAATGAACATTTTATTCATGATTATGTTAATTTGTCCAATTATATTTGAGCCCCTGAAATAAGGGGACTGTTTATGAAAATAGTTGCAATTCCTAAACATTTAAAAATGATTGCAATTCCTAAACAATTCATAAAAAAATGTATCTACCCCTTGAAATAAAAGCTGTAAGTCTGCACTTCAATTGCATCTCTGTGGTTTCATTTAATTTCAAACATGGAGGCGTACAGAGCCAAATGTATTTAAATTATGTCGTTGTCCAAATATTTCCGGACCTAACTATATGAGCTATCGGCATTAGTCTGGGGATGAGGTAAGGTTATATGTTAAATAAAATGTTATATTGGATAATTCCTGGGATCATCACAATAATATTCAGATAACAAGTGTGTGTGAGCATGTGTGTGTCTGTGTGCTTGGTGAGCATGTTAGTTAATATGATCTGTTCACACCTGTGCGCACCCAGGACCAGTGACCGGCAAAAGGTAACCATGGCAACATCCTCCAGTCCAATCGCAAACCAGTCGGAGACAGGATGGGATCCACTGAGCAGAGAGAAGAGGCCGAAGTCATCTTCAGACACACACTCCAAAACACACACGCCATTCCTCCTGGCTTCAGCCAATGCTGCCTCTGACTGTCGGATGGAGGAGAGAAGTAGAGACACTCCCAACTTCTGTAGGACAACACACACACTCTCTAACCACCGCGCTGACCTCATATTAACACTTTCCATCCCCCCACTGGTTCCGCCTAGCTCTAGCACAGATCCACCAATAAACAGGCTAGGTTCCATGGGTTCCTTCACCATGAGGGCCTTGATTGGTCCTTGGTCATGGACTGGAAGGGGTGTAGAAAAATCTGCATGTATGACCTGACCCTCCAGCAGACGAGAACAGCCAATAGGGAAGCCCACCAATGTGGTGTGCAGAGCGGGGAAGTGCTGGTTAATGGGGCTGCCACGGTAACTCCAATGGGAAAGCAGCTCAAATGTCAGTTGACTGAGGACATCAGCGTGAGTGGGGCTGATTCGGGTGTGAAGGAATGCACCAAGTAGTTGTTGCAGAATGCACGTATCTGTGTTTACTAGGGTATGTGAGTCGGTGTGTGTTGTTGGATAGCAAGTGCCTGAAAGGTAGGTGCCACGTGCAGCCAATCCAACAGAGATGACATCACTGAGCCTGTCCAATCCAAAAGCCAGCAAATCTTCAGCCAACCTCTTAGCCCCCACCGCTTCCTGCCGTGCTTTACGAGTATGTTTCTGTATCTCCCGGAGCAATGAGGCGAGCAGCAGGATGAATGTCTTGGAGCCGTCTCCTGTCTCAGAGCTGTGTCTTCGCACACACTCCACCACCACCCTAAATGCACACAAATTAAGATTTTACACATTAATTAAGATTTTACATGTACCGTACATGCATGTGTATGTCTTTGATTGTTTACCTGGCTAGTGGGTGTTCCAGCCTTAAAGCAGTGAGAATGCATGTCCCATGGCGTGTAAGCAGCGTTTGTCCTGTGTCACGTGTGAAGAGAACCTGTCCTCCATCAGGACCAAAGCTTCTCCGGACCACTGCCTCCAGGACACTCACAGCCTGTAGGACGGATTCCAAACACTCCAGCTGTATTGGCATCCTGATACCTGAGAGATGAAGATAGGCTAGCTTTCCAAAAGACAGACACAAACAAAAGCAATCAAATATTATATTAAATCACGTTTAAAATGCAGTCCTCCATTTCCTAATTATATGCATAGTTTTGCAACCTGTTTGATCAAAATATTATGTTAAATCGTCAAAAACAAAGTCTGTAGCTCAGGGGCGTCACCAGACTTTTAAAAACTCCCAGAGCTCAGAAAGATGACCCAGGAAGGAAGGGATGTGTGTAATTACATTAGCTATAATTATGTGGGTTATTACATTATTTGATCAGAACCCATATTCACAAAACATTTTAAGGCTAAAAGTAGCTCCTAACTCTGTAATTTGGGACAAACTCTTAAAAATAATTGGCGTCACTCCTAAATTTAGGACTCCTACATTTTTGGTCTAAGAGTAAGCCTATTTCACAAAGTGTTTTAGCATTAAAACCAGACTCATAAGTCACTAGGACCAAATCAGAAATTACTCTAAAATACGGCGCAAGCTCCTCCTAATAAAAGCATATATTGTTTTGAATTATAGCCTACATTACATTTCAATATAGTTTGTGATGTCATGTATAGCAAAGTTAATGTGTTAAAATATCTATGTTCATTTTTCTATAGCCGAAATTCATTCAATGAATGATGGTGGTATAGTGTAGTTCAACATAATTGCCTGTGACAGTAGTTTGTCACTTGAATTCTGCAATATATTCACCCTTCTGTGACTCAAAAAAAATACCAGCGCATTTCACAGATAGACACGTATATGTAGTCTGGAATGCCTAGTGTGTTGTTGGGCTCACGTTTTAAAGCAAAGATAGGCCATTAGGTATAATAATTAAAAAGTTTGTGTGTTTATGAGTTCAGTCTTGAAAGGAGGTCAGATATAAGGCCCATATCTTAAAATACAATAATAAGAATATATAGTAGTAAATAAAATGTTGATATATTTGATTGATCAATAAACATGATCTTGACTTTGAACTACATGCAACAGTGTAGTTGTACAGTTGTACAGTGTACACATTATAGCATTTTATAAATAATCTCTGGTTTTAAGTTAAGGCTTTCCTAGCTGTCTGCTTTATTTCACTGTTGCAGTCAAAAGATAATTGATTGGCTACATATTGAAACATTTAAAGGTTCAGTGTGTAATTTCTAGTGACATCTAGTGTTATGGTTTGTGAATTGCAAGCAGCCAGTCACTCACTTCCTACCCTTCCCTTTGCAAACACAAAAGCTAAGCTACGGTTGCCGACGTAGGATAATATATGTTGTCATCTGAGACAGCAGAGTAGATAGTCAAGCCATTAAGGTTTCTTTATATAGAGATATTAAGATATTTACCTAATTATTAAGTAAAAAATGTATTATTCAATATAACCATGTTATTTCAAATGTTATTTTTACTTGTTCATCATTGTGTTAGTGTTTTATTCACTGACTTTACCTAGCTTGTTTCCATGTTAGTTAGTACAAGATAAGAAAAAAGTTGCTTTGAATACATGTTTCCTTCATAAGAGACTTCTATCTAGGAAAAGCCACACTGATGGTTACCAGTGATTTTTGCCTGCTTCGCTCCTGTGTTCGTCTGGCTTCATCATGCTTTCGAAATAACAATTCAACTAACATTACATATTTTTTCAAACAGGGTACTAAAAGTTTTGTGGCTAATATGAGCTGTTATTTTGTAGGCTAATGTTACAGTTTTGCAGTAAATAGTACTAATCAGCAGTTTGTCTCACGAACGTAACCAGCACATTTCTCCCTACATAGCAAATCATTTACACAATGATAGAGGAGAACCACATGAAACAATCCAACTACATATTTTTTCTAACACGGTAGTAAAGGTTTAGATGGCTAATATTTTGTAATGCTGTAGGGTGTAGGCTAACGTTACTGTTTTGCGGTCAATAGTACTAATCAGCTGATTGTCTCACAAACCTAACCAGCCCATTTATACCCACACAGCAAAGCCATTACTGTACACAGCGAGGGAGAAGAACCACATGAAACAATCCACCTACATATTTTTTCTAACACCATAGTAGCTGGCTAATATGAGCCTACAGCAAAGTTAATGATTTGCGGTCAATAGTACAAATCAGCTGATTGACTCACGAACGTTTAACCATCTTATTTCTCCCACATAGCAAAGCCATAAGATAGCGATCGAGAAGAACTAAGTTACATGCAACAATCCAAATATATATTTTACACCACTGAACAGGGAAAAGTCACTTTTCAAGGTGACTATGGCTAGCTTCTACAAGGCTAACATTGTCAAACAACAGTTTTCAATTGCATTGCTAAAGTTGGAATACCTTAACTGTCCAGCAGAAAACAGGCAACTTCTGCATGGCTTTGAATTTTTTTCCCTCAATAGAGCTTTCCAATTGTCCAAAATTCCACTTCTAATAAAAGAGAGCTTCTACTATTACCTAATAGTTAGAAACATACAACTTCTGCTGCTTCTTTGTCGGCTGCTTCTCTTTCAAGGTTGTGACGAAACGCGCTCTGTAGCGCTGTTTGTTCGCTGAGGGCTACAGTAGAATCACGACGACAAAATACAGCGACCTCCATATAAGGGGGTGCCCGCGGTTATGTAGATATAAATGAATCATTCTAAGGTAATAAAAACATAATGGTTAATTATGTAAGGTCTTTACACACCACATAAAACATAGTTATGGATCTTATATTGCATTTCTGTCAATAGATCCTCAGAACTATTACAGATGGAACCTTTAATAATTACTCTGTAGCCACCAAGTTCTGTGAACGATTCATTGTAAAAAGTTATGTTAAAGACTTGCATCTGTTCTGTCTCTTGAATGCACTTTATGCTGAAGATATGTACGTACGTATGTATAGATACATACATATATACATACATCTCCACTAAGCCATGCAGAAGCCTGATTTGTTAGTATAGAACTGTAGGATATATGCTCTTTATGCTGAAGCTATTGTACATACATGCTTCTACACTGAGCCATGCAAAAGCCTGATTTGTTAGTATAGAATTATAGGCTATCGGTATATGCTCTTGATAATAGCAACTTTGCGATTTTTGCTTTGGGGCAGGGGTGGGGGGCTTGAGTCTTGTTGCTTAGGGCACAGGAAATTAAGTGTTAAAGTAGCTACGGCATGTATCTAGAGAGCAGTGACAATCAATGCTGCACACATACTGTTAACATCAGATGAATTTAGAAAAGAAACGGGACAGATTATTTCGCTACAGTGCTACTGTTTCATTGAGTTACGGGTTACTGACTACATTTAGCATAAAATAAAAGTGAAAAAGTGTTTATAAAACTCACCCTCCTTCGAATATTGAAGTAGGTTGACGAAATACAATACTTCCGGGTCACGAACTTTTGGAATGTTTCAAAATAAAAGTCCGCAATTTATTTATTCATAGAGAGAAGTGTCATAAAACTGAAATGAAAAAAACACTATAAACATTAGCAATAGTTCGTAAATGTTCATATTTACCTTACATGTGCATCAAATGTGGATATTCAAACATGTTACAAGGTCAAATAAATGCAATCATTGCTGACCACATTGCGATACACTGTAAATACGCTGGTCATGGGAGACATAGCCTTATACAGAAAAAAACTATTTTACACACGGTAAAAAGTTTTTTGATTATTTTGCAATTACGTCAAAAAAACACATTATTGAGTTGAGTTTGCCTCAAGTCAAGTCAAGTCAAATTTATTTATATAGCACATTTCATATCACAAACATAGACTCAATGTGCTTCAATAATAACAAGCAAGAAAAGCATACATTAAGAAACATACAACATAATAAAATTATTATGTGTACACATATATTCACACATACACATATACACACACACACAACAGCACCCACCCACTCCCCCATCTCAAACACTCTGCTAGAGCCTAGCTGAAAGCTTGTGAAAAAATGTGTTTTAAAATTTGGTTTTAAGAGAAGAGACCGTTGTGGCAAACCTGAGTTCACCTGGCAAAGCATTCCAGAGTGTAGGACCATAGTGACTGAAAGCACCGTAAGCTGATCTAGAATTGATTCTAGGCACTGTGAGAAGACCTTTACTAGATGATCTAAGGGATCTAACCGGTGTGTATTCTGTTAGCATGTCAACAACATAGGAGGGAGCAAAGCCATTCACAGCCTTAAAAACAAGAAGAAGTATTTAAAAATCTATTCTCTGTTTTACTGGAAGCCAGTGAAGTGAGCTTAAAACAGAAGTGATATGCTCAAACCTTTTGGTTTTTGTTAGGACTCTGGCTGCAGCATTCTGAGTAAGCTGGAGTTTATTTAACGACTGCTTTGTCAGTCCAGCAAAAAGTGCATTACAGAAATCAAGTCTACTGGAAACAAAAGCATGAACCAGTCTGATTGTGACATCAAGCATCTAACTTTAGATATATTTATAAGATGATAAAACTCAATCCAAATACACTGCTCAAAACAATTAAGGGAAAACGCAATTGTCACAGTATAACGGCAAGTCAATTATACTTCAGGGAGCTCAATCCGTCCATTGAGGAAGCATAAGCGATTGTGAATCAATCAACCATGTGGCCAGTGTGTAGGCAGTTCCTGGATGACGAAGGCATTGATGCCATTGATTGGCCCTCACGTTCTCCAGATCTGAATCCAATTGAGAACCTCTGAGACGTTATGTATCGGTTCATCCATTTCCATCAGTAGTTCCACAGACTGTCCGGGAGTTCACTGATGCCCTGATCCAGGTCAGGAAGGAGATCACCCAGTACACCATCGTCCAAGTTGGAACAGCTTTGTGGCATTGTCTACTTTGATTTTCTTGTGAGTTTGAATAAAGCCCTCAAGTCGGTTGGTGATTTTGGTTTCCATTGACTGCTTTTATGTCATTTTGTTCTCAAGTGAATTACACAATGTACAGCAGATGTTGATTTTAAATATAATTTGTTCATCAAGACCCACTGTGTGATTTTAGTGTTCCCTTACTATTTTGAGTAGTGTATATAAACTTCTAAAATAAAGTTTACTTAGCAAAAATCAATGTGTTCACTCAACTTTTAAAACAGAACCAGTAAGTCAAATTAACTTAAACAAGATTAAGAAAAAACATGTCAAGCTATTTTTAATTATGAGTCACTCAATTGTCTTAACTTACAACATTAAAATGAATCAGCATATGTGTGTTTACTCAACTTTCCATTCAGATCCACAAGGAGAAGTCAACTAAAGCAAGATTAACTTGACTATCATTTTTACTTACCATAACTACAAGTTGGAATGTTTCTGGTGGATTGTGGTTTATACAACGTTTGTAGGTTTTAAGATTTTACATTTAGCTGAGGATCTTACAGTAATTACAGGCGACTTACAGTAAATACACATACATTCCCCCAGAGAAACTTAGGGGAAAGTGGTTTGCCCAAGGACACAACGACATTTGGCAAAGTTGGGAATCGAACCTGCAACTTTCCAATTCCAAGTATGACTCCCTAACAACTGAGCCATCTGTTTAATAGCTCATTGTGCCATGAGACATGATTGATAATGACAAACTGATATGAAAACAGTCAGAGAAATTAACATTCATTGATTAGATCACCGATGTCCACTGTGACTCATCCCACTGACTGAGAAATAAGCAGCTTACTATATGTTGCTTGTAATTAGCCCTGCTAATGTTTGAGGGTTTAGCAGTTTGCACAGCCAGTCCTATAATGCTGGTACAATCACTTACATGCATATTTATATTTAAGATAACTATATTAGAAGTTGACATAACAATATTTTAAATTAATTTAACTCTATATAGTAGGTTACACAGACAAATTGTCAACTTTGCTCACATACATTTGGCTTAATTTAAAACAACTCAACATTTCAAGTAAACATAATTTAAGATTAGGTTTATTAAACTAGGAATAGTTAATCATACTGGCAAAATGGTGAAGTGGACTTAACAGTATTTTTTAAGTGGAAATAATAAGTTGAAACAACAAATATTTTTTACAGTCCACTCAGCAGTGAATGTATCCAAGCAAACACACAGGGTACTGTGTGTGTAGAGTCAGAATATATGGTCAACTAATTCAACGTGGTCTTGGGGGGATTTGTAAACAGTATAAAAAAAAATCGGGGACACCCTGACCCAGGAACACAAAAATCAAGTGGCTGAAAGAGTATGTTGTGGATAAACTTGGCAAATGACATGAGGAGGAAGCAAAAAGAGAAAGAGAGAGCAGAAGCAGGACAAACATGCAGTTAATTTAATCTTGTAACGTGTTTAACGTGCCCTGTTTAAAAAAAAAAAAGAATTGTTGTGATTGTCATCAACTCCTCAAGATTAAACAGTATTATATTTTTTTGAGGCCTCAAATATATTGTATGATGCTGTAAGGCAGTGGTCACCAACCCTGGTCCTGGAGAGCTACCGCCCTGTAAGTTTTCACTCCAAACACACATAATGTAGCCTCATTCAGCTTATCAACCAACTTATTATTAGAATCAGGTGTGATAGATTAGAGTTGGAGTGAAAACAATCAGGACGGTAGCTCTCCAGGACCAGGGTTGGTGACCCCTGCTGTAAGGACTTTTTAAATGCTATCAACAGGGCATTGTGTTCTCTTGAAATCTAAAACTTACACAGTAAAAACATCAATTTTTTTGCTTAAACCTTTTTTAGCCTACTGAATTGTTGTCATCTGACTTGTTGTCACCTACTTGCGACATCTGTGGCATTGTGCTGTGTGATGAAACTGCACGTTTTAGAGTGGCCTTTTATTGTGGCCAGCCTAAGGCACACATGTGCAATAATCATGCTGTCTCATCACCATCTTGATATGGCACACCTGTGAGATGGATGGATTATTTCAGCAAAGGAGAAGTGCTCACTAACACAGATTTAGATCGATTTGTGAACAATTTTTTAGAGAAACAGCCCTTTTGTGTACATAAAAAAAGGTCTTAGATCTTTGAATTCAGCTCATGATAAATGGGGGCAAAATCAAGTGTTTATATTTTTGTTCAGTGTGTTAGCTAACACACAGGAGTCAATATTTACTCATAGCTCATAAACATAATTTTAAGATCAATCTTTGATCTTGACAGTGCAAAATTAAGGCTGGTGCAGGATATAGTCCATGGTTTGGTCAATGGCAAATGCATAAAAATCAATTGGAAAAGTTTGCTTTAACAAACTTTAAATCTACATTTGTGGAATCTACATGTATTCAGCTCTAGAAAACATTAAGAGACCACTGCATTATCCGTATTGTCTCTGGTTTTCCTATTGATATGTGTTTGGGTAAAATTAACATTTATTTCATAAACAACTTTCTTAATGAATTCTAAATAAAATTACTCTCATTCAGAGCATTTATCTTTTTTGGTAAAATCACAAAAATAATTGAGTATTGTCAAATAATGCAAAGAAAATAAGTTAGTTCATTTTTAAACACACCAATACCTATTTGTCAGAAATCAATATTTAGTTGAATAAAAATAATTCTATTACAATTATAATAATTGTCTTTCATGTGTTTTGACATGATCTCCGGCAGTCTTTTACATAGATTTTGGGTGACTTTGTAACACTCCTGGTGCAAAGTATTTAAGCAACTCTGCTTTTTTGATGGCTTCTGACCATCCATCTTCATCTTGATCACATTCCAGAGGATTTCAATGGGGTTGATTTAAGAAACAATTGCAGTGGTCTCTTCATTTTATCAAGCACTTTTTGCTTCAAGGTGCCCTAAGAAGTCTGTGAAGGTTCTAGATAGTACCCTGTATTCTTTCAATGTATATAAAGTGGTTTACAGTTTACACAATCATTATGACCCATGCTAGATTTACACCCATCACACTGGTGTAAAACTCCCATTTCCTTACATTTACATTATTTAGATACTCTTGTCCAGTAACACCAGCAAGTGCATCGACTTTCCTACTGGGCACCTCTGGGAATAAAACTCACAACCATATTGGTTGCAAGTACAGTGTTCTACCAATTTAGCTCAACACAGTGGTGGACATTTACTTGAGTAAAATAACTTTTTTGAGGAACTCTTGAGTTCACAAGTGTATATGTGTATGTATATGTATATATATTTGTTTTTACTGAACACAGAAATATTACAGGGACAATATAACCAATATCCAAAAATACACACTATTATTAATATTATTTTGTCTATAATATGGATTTGTTGCTAGTTAGTTATTGCGAAATGTCAATTTTGCTATTTCACTATTGTCCCTGTTTTGGTGTAAGTTGATCTTTTCAGCCCCTGGATCCAATAAGCTAGTTCCTCACTTTTACTAGTCTTAAAACATAATTTGTATTTTTTGTAGTTTTCAAAAAAGTGACATAGTGCAGGTTTAACAGTGACCTATAAAACAAATAGAAAGAGTAAAGGAAATATCAATCATGGTCACTGTTTAGATGTGAACTCCCTTTACCTGTTCATTTTGGTCTTAACTAGGGACTTTCCAAAACTTAGGAACTCATGAAGTACTTTTACTCAAGTCAATGTCCACATATGTCGAAACAGAAACAAATTTGTCCTAATATTTTGGCTTTCCCAATGGCAACTGGCACATATTAACACCAGAAAAAGAGTTCCTTAAGCCGAGCGTTTCTCCACGCCCTGCTTGATGCCTAGAACCAGGTGTAAGAACCAGTTAAACTGGACAGTCCAGCCTTTGTCCCTGCAGATTTCTATCTGGTCCAGGAGGTGGCGCTGTGCCTCTTCCTCCTGCCGGCCCACAGTCAGGGCCTCTCGAATGTACTCAATGTCTTCTTTGCTGGTGAGCTGGGGCATGCCCGTCATCAGCATCATGGAAAACAGGATGATGAGTAGGTTGGTGTGATGCCGAAGAGCCAGGTAGGCCCGCACACACACATCCTGTGAAAAACCGGGCACACATGTAAACATGTTACTGGACGTTTACCCCGCATTGCAAAGACTTATTCATGTTTCGCATAAATGACAAACACAATTCATATCTGCTTTTGGCCCATTTCCTACAAAAATGTGTTATGACATGGATATGATTTGAATAGATTAAACTTGTCATTCCAGAGTACAAAACCATGGCAACAAAATGTTGTTTAGCATCTAACACCCGAGTGTGCAAAATAGCAGCAACATTGCAGATATTATTGCAAATTATGATGGGAATAAATACAGGATGATTAAGTATATATGCAGTATGTAAACAGTAATATTATGACTAAATATACAGTATGTAAAGTTTCTAGAGTGCATGAACAGTAAGAAAATCATGCGTCACCTATAAATATAATAAGAACATTTTCAACAGGCTTTAATACAACAATATATTTGTTTGTTCTGGAATATTTGTCAAAACATAAACTTTTCTTTTGATTTATAGATGTCCCGTACATCTATTTTTCTTATATGTCATCCCATGTTTTTGTATGAAATGGGCCAAAATCGGGTACAGATTCTGTATGTCTTATAAGGCAAAACATAAATATCAAATTTTATTTATATGATTCTTTTCAAGATGGGTCTACATGCATCTACTGGTAGTCAGTTAACCAGCGTTTAAGCACCTGGAACTTCAGGAAGTGTGGGCTGCTCTTCTTTCCAGACGTTCCCATGACGTAGAGAAAGTCTGGAGTGAGGACAAAAGGAACCCTTTCCTTGCTGATACCTAGGAAACTCTTATAGTTCCCCAGTATGTGGCCAAAGTCTATGTGGAACAGGTTACCTGAGGGTAGAACATAGAACGTTGAGAAATTATTTACTGCATCTAAACAAATCCCTAAATCGAGATGAACAAAATCAGGATATTGTGGAATGTATTTCTAAAGTTTTGGAGATCACCTAAGGCTAAGAGTTTTAACATGTTTAAACCAGGGGGAAGTAAGGTGCAGAACTGGTACCAGATTCCGTGATCATGATGTTGTCGTTGTGTCGGTCTCCTACACCCAACACGTAGGTGGCAACACAGTACCCTCCACATGAATACACAAACCGCTCCACTGCCTGCTGGAACTAGAGGAAGGAGAATGGGGTGACGAGAGAGATTGAAAGACATCCAGAGAATGTGTTCGCCGTCATTTTATACAACCAGTCCACCTCTCATTTCCATAGATATCAATGAAACAAACACAGTGAAGCAAACCAACATTTGACTATGTGGATGGGTTTAACCACTAACCATGTACCTACTGTATTAGGGCTTGTTTCGCTTTGCTGGTATACATTCACACTAAAGCAAGTGTGACTGATGTAAGAGGTGGTATTTTCATCACAGAAAGGGCAATTTAAAAATAAACCAAGTTAGGTGAAATACACAGGTTCACAATGCTGCATGAATAGAGTTGGAGACAAAGCTCTGGGTAACAGGAAGTGCTGCGGAGGGGTGGGGGGGGTTGTTTCCTTCCGCTTCTCTGATTCTGTTATATCCTCTGAAGAGGAACAAGGCAGAACCCTGGGACAGATCAAAAGCTGGCAATACCTTCTCCTCGCTCACACACTTGTCCTGTAGCCACTGGTGGAGGATCTCATCCTTGAACGCGCCTGTGCTTCCCACGACACTCTGCTGGATGTTGGCGATGGTGGCGGCGTCCTTTACGATCTCAATCATCCCTGGGGAACGTGTGTGGAAGAGAGAAACGGGGGTTTGCTTCCTGAATTGACTCAAAAATAAAATCGCTTAACTCTTTCAAAGACATTCGTACTTCGTATTTCTCTTTCATAGAGAATAGAATAGATCAGGTTGGTCCAGCAGTTTAAGCAAATAGCACATTTGGGTTGGTGCATAATAACAAAAACACCATGAGAGCATCAGCTCTGTTTGCATACCTATTTTATTCCCAGTAGATATACAACCGTAGGGCAATAAGGACAGGTCCAAAGACTCCTCCTCCCATATAGACTCCATGATCAGTAGAATCTAAAGGATGAGAACGCGATTGTCATCTGGTGCCAATATGAAGAACAAGTTGCCCAAATACGCTTAGAAGCCTACACACCTGTAGTATGAGCATATCCTGTCGGAGGTCATCTCCGTCCTTAAATATGACCCCGATGTTGTCAGTCGACCTTGTGGTGGGGTCTGCCCGCCTGAACTGCAACCACAGCGGCTTCTTCTTGGAGGCCATCACTTTACACTGCTCTATCTGAGGAGACCAACTCATGGTTATATTCAAGCAGCAGAAAATAAACATCCTCACTTTCAACTGCTCTTATTTTCAAAGTTAACATGTATGAATATTTGGATGGACATAAAAGATTCAACACCTGAGACATGAACGGAACAAGTTCCTCAAACATGTCCCTCTGAATAAAGGGGGGTCAAAATCAAAAGTAACAGTCAGTATCTTCTATTTTTTGTTTAGTTATTTAGTGGACACTCTTATAAATAGCGACTTACAGTGAATACAGGGACATCCCCCTGGAGCAACTTAGGAAAAAGTGCCTTGCTCAAGGACAAAACATCATTTTGGCAGAGTCAAGAATCGAACCGGCAACCTTCCGACTACAAATCTGCTCCTTAACCATTGAGCAATCTGACCCCAATGTGGCCACCAGCTGCATTAAGTACTGCACTGCATCTCCTCCTCATGGACTTCACCAGAATTGCCAGTTATTGCTGTGAGATGTTACTCCATGCTTCCACCATGACACCAGCAAGTTCCTGGACATTTCCGGCTAGAATGGCCCTAGCCCAGTCCATACCAGTCCAGCGAAAATGGGTTTGTGCCCATAGGCAACGTTGTTGCCGGTGATGTCTGGTGAGGACCTGCCTTACAACAGGCCCTCAATCCAGCCTCTCTCGGCAGACCGTCTGAGCACTAATGAGGGATTGTGCGTTCCTGGCCTAACTCAGGCAGTTGTTGTTGACATTGTGTACCGTTCATGAAGGTGGTATGTTGGGATGTACCAATCCTGTGCAGGTGATACACGTGGTCTGCCACTGGAAAGATGATCAGCTACCCTTCTTGTCTCCCTGTAGCACTGTCTTAGGCAACTCACAATACAGACATTGCAATTTATTGCCCTGGCCACATCTGCAGTCCTCATACCTCCTTGCAGCATGCTTAAGGCACGTTCATGCAGATGAGCAGGGACCCTGGGCATCTGTCCTTTGGTGTTTGGAGTCAGTAGAAAGGTCTCTTCAAAGTTTTCATAACAGTGACCTAAATTGCCTACCGTCTGTAAGCTTGTCGGCAGCTCCATAACTCCTTGGACAGATGTGGGGTGGCGAGGGTCGTGCAAATGTTTCATCCAACCACATGTCGCTGAGTCACCAATTCCTTTCACACTGCTCATTTAACACAGAATCCTTTAGTCAGATCACGTAGAGGATGATCACACTCACTAACTATACTTCCTCGACGTAACAAGATAGATGATTTGGCTATGCCAATTTGTGCTGCCTTATTCTGGAAATCCTGGGAAAGCCAGAGAACCCATAGCCAGGCTCGAACCACTGACTATCATGACATAGACTGTCCTGCAATGCAGCGACTTAGGCCACTACCCCATGCAGGCACCAAGCGGTTGGTGTTTTAGTGACCATTCCACAGGTCCCATAGATATTTTGGGTCATTGAACAAACATGGAAAATATTAATTAAACACTTGAAAATTAAGATATTTTCTTCAAGTTGTTTGGATTTTTATGAATCCTTTAAAATATATGTAGTGTCCAGAAAAAGGGATGTTTATCACTAAGCCATTCGATTCTTATAACACTGCTTGTTCAAAACGGACGGCCTTACGGGTGGAGGAGCTTTCCTTGCAGTCTTAAAAAAACGCACCTGGATTACATCTCCTTCTACCTTATAATGCCGCCCTTTCCTGGGCCCCTGATGCCAAGTCAAAATGCCTTGACCAGGATACGAAACCTGGCCAACGTGATACAGTTGTGCTCTGAGGCAGCAACTCGGTCCACTGTGCCACATGGAAGCCACAAACTATTCCATACTAAACAGACACTTGAATGGAAAGAGGACGCCAGAGGGTATAAGGGATGCTGAATACAGCGTGCACAATTATTAGGCAAGTTGTATTCATGAGGATTCATTTTATTATTGAACAACTACAGTTCTCTCGGTCTATCCAAAATTCAAATAAACTTCAAACCTGAATAGTTAAGAAAGTAAAAGTGAGGTTTTCGCTTTCTTTGGAGAATATCCATGTCTGCACAATTGCTGGGCAACTATTAGTGTTCAGACTAATAATGCATCTAATTATGCACTTGTTGATTTATCTGTTAAAATTAGAATAATAAACAACTCAAAATGAAATAAACATTAGACCTTCCTAAACAAAATCATTAACCAATATAGCCACCCTTCTTTTCATTAACAGTCACAGGCCTTGCATTCATGTAGTCTGTTAGTTTCTTGATCTGTTGACAATCAACGTTTTGTGCAGCTGCAACCACAGCCTCCCAGACACTGTTCAGAGAGGTGTACAGTTTACTGTAAATCAACTGTTTAAGAAGGGACCACAAGTTCTCAATATGGTTTAGGTCTGGTGAGAAAGAGGGCCATGTCATTATTCTTTCATCTTTAAGGCCTTTACTGGCTATCCACACAGTGGAGTACTTTGATGCATGCGATGGAGCATTGTCCTGCATAAATATCATGGTCTTCTTGAAAGATGCTGACCTTTTCCTGAACCACTGCTTGAAGAAAGTCTCTTCCAAAAAATGTCAGTAGGTTGGGGAATAGACATTTGAGTCCATCTTCAACCCAAAAAAGTTCCAACTAGCTCATCTTTAATAATACCAGCCCATACCAGTGTCCCACCTCCACCTTGCTGGCATCAGATATCCCTAACAGAATCCTGTAGAATTGATTTCCCATCAAAATATAATCAAACGAAATCCAATATGAAAACTCCCATTATACTTTTACAAAAGGGATGTCTTATCATTTTTCCATTTGTTGTTAATATTTAAATTTTTAGATGATTATAATGAAAATGACTTTTCAAATGTAAATGATTATTTATTAGTGGGGTTTACAGTGAAATATTGGTAAAATGGTGGATAGGTCAGGGGTGAGGCCAATAAAAAGGATGCCTCACCACCAACGCGCCAGCACGTAGGCCTGGGTCATAGGGTACTCGGAAGCTCTCTGGAAGTCCTGACGTCTGCAGACTCTCTAGCTTCTGGCGTAGCTGGAACACAACTAAACATATCACAGGATTCATTACATCCAATGATCAACATGCTTCGGTGCTAGATCTTTCACTAGGTAAGCTGACCAGCTCACCATGTGCCGAAACATCATATTTCTCAGCGGACATCGTCTTGATTTCCCGGGTGACTTTCTGGAGGACTTCTGTCATCTCTACCTGTTGGTATGAATTGGATTCTAGATGACTGATGTAATTATTAATCAGGTGGGTGTGATCGTTCTGGATATTTGTTTTGTGTCCTATAGTGCTGTAATTCCCAACCTTTCTCATGACACGGCAAACTTGGTTGTGACCAAAAATGTATCACACTGATCAATTTCATGATATACAGTTACAGAAAAAAATTAAGAGACCACTGTAAATGTTTCTTTAAATCAACGCAATTGAAAACCTCTGGAATGTGATCGAGAAGAAGATAAATGATCACAAGCCATCAAACAAAGCGAGCTGCTTGAATATTTGCACCTAGAAAAGTCACCCAGCATCAAGGATAAAGACCAGTGGAGAGAATGCCAAGACACATGAAAGACAATTAATAATAATAATAATAATAATAATAATAATAATAATAATATTATTATTATTTAAAATATTGACTTCTGAACACTACCTAAGTTAACAGATTATTGTTGTATTTATCAATTAATATTGTCTTTGCAGTATTTGAAGTCTGACATCCCTGCATCTTTTTTTGTTATTTTGACCAGTTGTAATTTTCTGCAAATAAATGCTCTGTATAGCCATATTTTGTTTAGAACTTGAGAGAAATTGTCAGTATTTTAAGGACTAAAATTAAAATGTAAATTTTACCCAAACACATTTACTATCAAATGTGAAACCAGAGAAAATATATTTTTGCAGTAGTCTCTTAATTTTGTCCAGAGCTGTATGTAGTCACTTAATACCAATAGTGCAGACAAAGCACACATTGAACATTTAGTTCACAACAACTGACAAGTTAATTCAACAAAGCAGTTTAACATCAATGTGTAAGCAAAGACAAAAAATAGAAAAAAATATGTTCAATATCAATTCACTTAACCAATTTCATTAAAGAATATGCAGAACAATTTCATCCCTGACTAGCAAACCATACTTCCTATCTGACTAACATACAGCACACTCACATGCCAGACCAAAAAAACATTAATTTACACTATTAAACTTAGATGTCAACACGACTATCTTTCACAAATAACATAATTCCGTAAACACCAAAAGATAGATGATTAATTGAAAAACAGCTGAGCATTACAGTGATTACGCAAAGAAAAAATGTCCTACCTTCATATGCAATGCCTTGCTTTGTCCAATCTCCCTATATGCCATCTAAACTTATTGAACAATCGCGTATATGTAGCGCAAAATATGATTCTGGGCATAGTTTATCCAACTACTTAATACTTGTGTGAATAAGTGCCAGAAAGAAAGCAGCATGGGTTTATATTGGACATTTGAAACAAACGAGGTTTTCAGATGCATATTTGTGCGCTTGTCAACTGCAGGTGTGACCTTTATTGTTTCACTATCCAATCAGGAAACGTTGTTCAACCCTGAAGAAGGCAAACTTATTGCCGAAACTTTGGATATTCTCAATACAGTTTTTTTTGGAGCAAGATACCTTGAGTGTGAGTCTTTATTTGTTTTTGTCACTGTCCAATCAGATCAGAGGATTGAACATGATCTGAGCACATGATCTGAGCGCATGATGTGAGACAGTTTGGTCTCTGGCGCATCAGCTTGGGAAATCATCACTGGAGTAAAAAGTGTTATGAACAAATCACTGCATAAATTGCACCCTAAAAAGATTACAGATTTTGAAAAATGTAATTGCAAATTTGGGAAGTCCTCACAGCACACAAGTGTGCCATGGCACATGGGTTGAAAACCTCTACATATATTAACAAAATAACTATTTTTAAACTGTGATTTTAAGGGGAAATCCCCCAGTCACAACTAGTGTGCACAATCACACATCACATACAAAGAAGTACATTCCCACACCAGCAGCATAGTGCCCTGTATTCCACTGCTGGTTTGCTTCTAAAGCTAAGCAGGGTCGGGCCTGGTCGGTCCCTGGAAGGAAGACAAAAGTTGCTGGAAGTGGTGTTGGAGGGCTAGTAGGGGGCACTCTTCTCTCTGGTCTAAAGATCATTCCCAATGCCCCAGGGTAGTGATGGGGACATCTGCCCTGCATAGGGTGCCGTCTTTTTTTGGATGGGACATTAAACAGGTGTCCTGACTCTCAGTGGTCACTAAAGATTCCATGGCACTATTCGTTGTCATCATGGCAACCTAATCATCCCCAGCTTTCAATTGGCTCATTCGTTCCCTTCCCTCCCCCCACTTCTCCCCAGGCCGTTGCTGTAAATGAGAAGCGGTTCTCGGTCAACTTCCTGGTAAAATAAAGGTAAACAAACAAACACCTGGTGTTTGAAGTCCTGCAGCATGGCGTCCCCACAGCCGCGTAGGTAGGCCTCCAGGAGTACAGCGTATCTCTGTTGGTAGTGCATGGATGTGGCGATCTCACTCCTTAGGAACCAGAACAGGAAATGACCTATCCTCTTACTCCTGAGAGCTCTCTTCAGTAGGAATCTGGCCAGGGCACTGTCGTGGTATGGCTCAAACTTCACAGCCTGAATATCCAGAAAGAAACATACCCATACAGACATAATACATGTACAAATTATTCAATGCTTTTAAATATGTAACATACAGTACATTTGTATATTTATAATAAACACATTGGCAATTTAATATATATTAGATATTTTTCCCTCATTTTTCTGGCTGATGAAGACAGCTTGTCTGTTGAAACATTGGTGGAATTAAATTTTTATGCGGAGTTCAGAGTGTGCAGCTTTTTTGTTTATTTTTCAATGATCCTATCCAATAGCCAGCAACTTGCCTACTAAGGTGTGCGTTTCTTCTACTTTGAGCCTTATTTTTCTGGCTGTACCTTTGTTAATGACTGTCAACAACAGAATAACCAACACTGTTTTGCATGTTGAACCAAGAGCTCACTGTTGACAGTATTGACAGTTTACTTTACTCTGACATGTGAAACATGCAAAGTTACCCACAGGTGCCCCTCAGTTAGGAAAACACCCAGGTGAAACCAGGTGTCTTCTATTAAGTTTGTTAATGTGTTTTTTTCTAGCCAAGGTAGTAGTGCATGCACTTTTGATTTGATGTCTGCTTCAACTGGTACAAACATATTTTGACCAAAGCAAAATCAGACCGAAACACATCAAACATAATTTTTTAAAATCAGGAAACCTCCAGTCCGACCAACTCACCTGAACCAGCTGCAAAAGGTACCTCAGGACGTCGTCGTCCCCCAGGGTCTCCAGCTTGCGCACTGCAATTGAGCGGACATGAGCATCCGAGTAGTGGCAATCTAACAGCTGCATGGCCAGGCCAACATCCAGGGCACTCCTGTCCCACACAGAGCTCCTCTCCAGCAGGCGGTGTGTGGCCAGGACAGCCTCCTGCCTACCCCAGCGCACCGAGGCTAGCAGCTTGGGGTAAGCCCTGGAAAGAGAGTATGGGAATGTCCTCACTGATAAACTTTGACAGAACTCTCCGTTACAATTACAAGAACATTTTGAGTCTAAAGCTTGCATCCATGGCATTAACACTGATTATTAAAAGGAATTTAGAATTAGATAAAATGTGTGAACGGGCCCTACCTGGGGTGACGCATGCACTCCTGTCTGAAGTGCCACAATAGCTCCTTGTCTTCTGGGCTCAGAGGGTGCAGTGGGTCAGTCGCAATAATTGCCTCAAACTGCTTCCTGAGGTGATTGGGCATTTCCCTGAGCCCCCTGTCGCCTCCCTCCGCCTCCCGTCCCTCCGCGCCGGCCTCCTTGCCCTCCCGGCTCTTGGGCAGGGCCACGGGGTAGCAGTACTTATCCAGCAGGATGGCTATAGCCATTGACGAGGCTTTGTCTGGGTTGGTGGCCGAGGTCAGCTTGTCGGCGTTGATGCTGCTGTTGTCCTCTGTCTTTTCGGGCATCTTCCACATATGGAGGATGAAGTCTCCCTGGCGGAGCAGCGAGCGGTGGTCTACCACGAGCAGGTTGACGTAATACAGCAGGCGACTCTTGGTCTTGTTGCAGTCATAACCACCGCCTGTCCCGCCCCCTCCTGCTTCCTGATAGGAGGAGGCACCTTTAGTGGGCTGCGTCTGGGCTTTACCACATGACACCTAGATAAAAGTGAGTTAGATAATGCTATTAATAAACATATTGACAGCGTTCCATATATTAGGGTGATGACGACAGTATGTGGTGAAATACTGTGTTGAAACACACCTGTAGACTGAGGCGAGCGCCCTTGGGTAGGTCTCTGATGCGGATATTAAACTCCAGCCAGGTGTTCCACAGCACCTCCTCGGTGAAGGCTTTGGAGGAGGTTCTCTCCTGAGCCAGCAGCTGCTGTCCGTGGAAGATACTGGCTTCCACAAACACAATCAGCTCCGGGTTCCTCGGCAGCACGGGGATGTCAATGCCAAGGACTTTAACCCTGAACTTCCGGTTGCAGTCCCACAATGATATGGTGAAGACTCTCTCGTGGTCCTTCTCTTCTATGGTCAGCTGCTCGTGTGTTCCTGTGGTGGTCAAGGAATGCAAGCGTTTATTTAAGCATTATTTTAATCAAGAAGTTACATGTCACAGATTAGCCTTTACGCTTGTGGAAAGAAAATAGAATTGGAATTATAGAACAGACACGCATCGAAATCATGCAAGCAGGAAGAAAATGCATTCATAGTTGTAATTGTATGACTTATTATTAATATTAAATAGCCTATTATGGCACAATGTTTCAGTCTTGGAGTGTTTCTTTATAAAATGTGCATACAATGCCCTTAGTTACTAATATAGATGTTTTTCCCTCATCCTATACCAGGGCCAGTTGCCCAGACACATATTAAACTTGCACTTGAAATAAAGAAATGAAGCTCAATAATGATTTCCATTGAGATACATTTAAGTATAGGACTATGTTTCAATTTTGTCTGCAACAACTGACCACAAATTCTTGGACGTAAAATAAGAAATTACTTTGAGGTAAATTGCAACATTGCAGCTTTAAGAGTATCTGTCTACATAGTGGATTCAACCTTTAGAAATTATAACACTTTTAATGCATATTAATAGTATTTCAGGGCACCAAAACTATCATGAGATTTGGCTTGACAGGTTTTTCTTATTAGTCACATTTTCTCTGTCACGTAATGTGTGCAGTCAGTCTTATCTTCTTTCTAGGTTTTGCATTTTGGGAGTCTGCTGCATTTGCCTTGGTAGTCTGCTGTGTCCATCAAAATGAGCTTCCAATAGGCCGCACCATCTTGTCAGTTAAACGTACACTGTGTGCACAATTATTAGGCAAGTCAGTATTTTGACCATATCATCATTATTGTGCATATGTTCCTACTACAAGCTGTATAAACTGGAATGCTTATTGGATTCAAGCATACCAGGTGATGTGAATTTGTGTAATGAGGGAGGGTGTGGCCTAAGGAGACCAACAACCTATATCAAGGTGTGCAGAATTATTAGGCAGGATGTAGCACTCTTGAAATTGCTAAGATATTGATCACAGAACCATCAAACGTTTTGTTGCAAATAGTCAACAATTAACTGCCAAAGATTTGATAAGACTCAAACATGAAGCTACCAGGACCCCATTATCCTTCAATGTTGACATATTCCAGAAGTACAAGGTTTTCAGCGCTCAGAGACATGGTTTAGGTATGGAAGGCTGAAACCCAACCAACACTGAACAAGACACATAAGTTGAAACATCAAGACTGGCACAAGAAATATCTGAAGACAGGTTTTTCAAAGGTTTTATGGACTGATGAGATGAGAGTGACTCGACGGACCAGACGGATGGGCCCTTGGCTGGATCAGTAATGGGCACAGAGCTCCACTTTAACTCAGACACCAGAAAGGTGGAGGTGGGGTACTGGTATAGGCTAATATTAGTATATTAGTAAATATTAGTAAAGATGAGCTAGTTCGACCTTTTTGGGTTGAAGATGGACTCAATCTCAACTCCCAAACCTAGTGCCAGTTTTTAGAAGACACTTCCTTCAAACAGTGGTACAGGAAAAAGTCTACATCTTTCAAAAAGACAATGATTTTATGTAGTACAATGCTCAATCGCATGCATCGAAGTACTCCAATGCATGGCTAGCCAGTAAAGGCCTTAAAGATGAAAGAATAATGACATGTCCCCCTTCCTCACCTGACCTAAACCCTATTGAGAACTTGTGGTTCCTTAAACAATCGATTTATGGTGAAGGAGAACGGTACACCTCTCTGAACAGTGTCTGGGAGGCTGTGGTTGCTGCTGCACAAAAAGTTGATCATCAACAGCTCAAGAAATTGACAGACTCCGTGAATGGAAGGATTGTGACTGTTATTGAAAAGAAGGGTGGCTAAATTGGTCACTGATTTGTTTTGAAATGTCAGGAATTTTTATTTGTATATTTTGAGTTGTGAGATGGGAAAGCTTTCATTTTTCATTTAGTTGCATAATTATTCTGCACACTAACAGTTGCCCAAGTTGTGCACACATAGATATTCTCCAAAGCCAAGACCTCACTTCTACTCTTACCTATTCAGTTTAGAGGTGTATTTACATTTTGGATTGACCAAGAGCACAGTTCAATAATAAAATGAATCCTCAAGACCACAACTTGCCTAAAAATAGTCCACACAGTGTACAAACAAATGCCTCCAACCTCATTGGATGGCGGTTGCTGTGTCATACACTAAGACAATAAGCTCAAACATACTACTACTGGGGTGTTTTCAGGGTCAGATTCCAGGCAGTTAGTCATGGAAAAGATATGCAACTAAATACTATTCATCATAAGCAGATGATATGGACCCTATATTAATATGATCAGTTCTAAATGGTAAAACATATATGTAAATAAATACCCCACATTAAAAGTTGAGAATCGATGCCCTAATCTTGTTTTCTAGATGAAACTTTTAAACTATAAAACAAAAATAAATGCTTTTATATTCCCAATAATTTCAATGGCCACTGTAGTTGCAATCTATTGGTGAAATATCTCATCTGATATAATTCTAGGGATACTGATGCCAGCCTACCTGCCACTCCTGTACAGTCATCTACCTGGGCCCAATCCTCTTTCTGCACCAGATCCTGGTCCGGGTTGGGTTCTGACTCCAGCACCAGATGGATCTCCTCCCCATTCTTCAGGCACTGCCTGACCCAGTGAAAGTCCCTGACCGGGTGGTTACCGTAGAGGTACTCTTCCCTGCCGCACACCCTCAGGACGTAGTCCGCCTCAGACACATCATCAGGGATGCCAAGCAAAGCTCGCTTGTTGGAAATCTTGTTGAAGAACGTCTGGAGAACCTGAACAGGCGTGTCG
This sequence comes from Umbra pygmaea, assembly GCA_016801145.1. Taxonomy (NCBI): domain Eukaryota; kingdom Metazoa; phylum Chordata; class Actinopteri; order Esociformes; family Umbridae; genus Umbra; species Umbra pygmaea. The sequence goes on along the minus strand of JACXGM010000445.1, from coordinate 30,898 downwards.
TCGATGGACACCTTGATGGTCTGGCTGGCCGTGCTCTTGTGGATAACCAACAAGATGTGGTCGTTTACCACCTGGAATAAAATACAATTTCACCATTCAGTGTTCTGTGAGAAACAACTTGATACTGTACATATACATTTTTTTGCATTCGAAGGCCCATCCACTAATGAATCACAAGCTGGCAGCAAGCAAGTAGCACACGGCTGATTGCACCTAATGGCCCTGCAGGAGCAGTGACGTTAAGAGTTTTTGTACCTTGTTGAGCAGGTACTCCGGTAGAGGTTTGGATGTGATCCAAGGGTCCATTGAGTAGAGTTTTGGGTCCCGGTCAGCAAGCTCAATCCTGCGGGGGGTGAGCAGCTTCCTCCTCGTGAACTCCAGCTCGTCGTCATGCACGTTGCTGACATCAGTGACGTCGTAGCCAATCAGGTAGTTGAGGAACTTTTGATAACGGTTAGAATCTTCGGAGGGATGAGGCCTGCACGTCAGGTGGATCTTTCCTACGTCTTTCTTTAAAGCTTGGGAAATCAAATTGAACTTCACTAAAATGTCACTAAACAACATCTTATCGTTAAAAAGCTACCAAAACATGGCTAAGGACAGAATTAACACAAAAAACTAAATTGTTGTTGTCTAGGACCAGTTTATTAATTTTTTTTATAAGCAACCTTTATGGAGTTCAGCTATTGGAATAAATGCATAGATATGGATGAAATAGAAGAGACTAATGACTGAAGTGAACTGGTTGTTTTGTTCGATTTATTCTATACAGTACATTACATCCAACAGGAAAAAATCTTATTACAGATTTTAAAGGACTGGGCCTGTGTTCCATGTTTTTACATAATAACAAACTGATATTATACATGACATGCCGAATGCAGATGACTAAGTGTTAAATAAGACCTAAACATTTATATATCTGCGATTAGGCTAATAGTGATACTGAGGCCTTTACCTTTCCAGTAACGAATGCAGTCCAGAGTCTGAAACACCTGGTGCTTGTCATAAATCTCACACCAGTTGCCCTTCTTTTGGTATAGTAGGATACAATGGTCAGGGGAGAACTTCTGATAGAAGTCAGGGCATAGGTTGCTGGCTACTGCCCTCAGCCAAACCTGAGCTTTCACCTGCTCCACAGTCCAGTTGGCTGCCACCTCCAAAAGCAAGGTGTCTGGGCTGCGGCTGCTTTTTGTGGAGGTGGGAAGGATGAACTCAATGGATATCTGGTCCATGGCAATGGAGGAGTTGGAAGTGAATGCTTTCATTTTTCTTCTCCGCCTCCTGTTCTCTTCTCTAAGGATTATAGGGTAAGGTTCTTCATCGCTCAATTGCTGTTCCATAACACAAGGTATCTATTATCAATGAAGACAATGGCATAATAGAATTACTTCTCGTTAGGGGGGTTGAGAAAGAGAATCTGTTATTTTTAAACTTAGTCTACATTTAACAACACGATGTGTAAATGTTGTTATGCTGTTAATAGCTCACTTCAACCATCATGGTGCGGATGAGGTTGAGTTCTACTTCTTCTTTCACATTAAACTATTCTTCATAGGAAGTTACAAAGCAGGAAGCATGACGAAAGACTGTCAGCAGCAAAAAAATATGATAAACACATCAAAAATGTTTCTCAGACTCATACTCCCTGCTGGTTGTCTCCTCGTCTCATCAAAACCTTTAGGATGAACTTCTCTTGCTTTGTTTTTAGATGGAAGCGAGGTATCAAGAAATTAATTGAGAATAGAATAAGACAAATTTTACATTTTTATTTAACAACCCTAAATTCCAACACCCTAAATGTCACTACATTATAGAATGTCACAATAGTTTTTTGGAATTAAGACGAAATCGAAAGATTCATTGAAAAGTTACATGCTCAAAAACATAGGCCTACCTGTCGAATCATCCATAATTAATAACTAATTTCGCAGATGAATTTCGCAGAGTATTTCCTTGAGCATAATCAGCTGCAACAGTTTTCGGAAACTGAAAATAACGGTATGGCCGCAAAGTCAATGATAGAAAGATCAAACTTACCCCTCAAAAAAGACACATCACACGTCATTAGGTTTGGCTACATAAGTAAAGCAAACAAAAAATCTCAATGTCTCCTTAAATCATGTTGAATCCGAAAAAGTGCTTATAGCTTATTCTCAAAACTTTCAGTCGGCTATTTCTCTTCTATTCACCACTTCCCGTGAGATGAGTGGATCCGAGACTCACGTAATTTACATGTTGAGCTCTTATTGGTCGCTTAGGCCCCACTAGGGTCAGAACTGTAGTTTTAACGGGATTGGATTCCACCTGCATAAACCTATGATTGACATTTAATAGCATAAATCCGGTATGTCATGATTATGTAACAGAACTTACATAATATTATTTGCGAATATTATTTAATAGAATTTAATTATCATATTTAAGACGAAAAAAAACATTAATTATGTTCTATCATTCTGAGCAAAGATTATTATTATTATTTGTTCATTTTGTTTATGCCTTTTACTTTTTATTTGCGGCTGTCTGTGAGATTGGGGTTTGTTGTACAATAGCGCCCTCTGCTGTGTTTGCTGGCATTACTTGAACCAATATGATTCCAGCAAAACAATGACCAGCGTTCAACGCCTTGCTCTGCGCTAGTAGGTAGGGCGCAATCTGACACCGCTGTAGCACTAGAGATAGCTAGCAGACTTGTAGTTGTAGCTTTTTTAACTAAAATGATTTCATGCCAACGACTCTTATCCACATCGTCCTTCGGTTTCAGTGTTAAATTGTAGTTCAGGCTTCTCACAAACACAAAATTACTTTCTCTTTCCCTTCAATAAATCCTGATTACTTAGATCTAAGTATAATTTATTTCGTTTTAACGGAAATATTGTTTATTTTCATTTACACAATTTAATCATCAATAATGCTGAATCAAATGAATTAGAAACAATAAATGTATTATAATTATTTCCCTTTATTTAAACATGGGGAGTCAAATAAAGGCTATAGGGTCTCTAACAGTTGAACCTCATAATAAAACAATAGAAAAGCAATGAAAGACTTTAAATGTAATACAGGCAGAAATTTAGAATTGACATTAAAAAAATAAAAACACGGACAATAAACTCACATTACGAAAAGCATTCAGAGCAAATGTTCAAGCCAACTCAAGTAGGCGCAGATGGCTTAGTGGGTAGGGAGTCAGACTTGTAGTCAGAAGTTTGCCAGTTCGATTCCCGACTGAGCCAAATGTCGTTATGTCCTTGGGCAAGACACTTTACACTAATTGCTCCCAGATGTGCTGTAAATAAGAAATTGTTCTTAGTCAACTTACCTGGTTAAATAATAAAAATAAAAGGTGCGAATGGGGTTTGTTGCGTGTCACACTTTTTACTCTTGTCTATATTTCTCTACACCAGTAAATCACATAAGATTAATTTGGCCGATCCCTCTCACCCTGGAAATTGACTATTCTCCTCACAAGAACAGATTCTTTCCTTCAGCAGTAAGCCTCATGAACATGCCCTTGAAAGCAAACTGACTTTGTCTCCCCCCCACATACACCACATAACTGTATAGATGCTGTTCATATACTGTAGATGCCCTGCTCATATTCTACTCCTATCCTGCCCCTTAAAACTTTTAAAATGTTTTACATTTTACTGTTGTACATTATACTGTTACATTACAGTATTTTATACACATTAAACTTTTCATGAACTATATAAATATACACCTGTTCATATACTCTAGATATCCTGCAATTCCTGCAAGTTAAAATATAAAAAATGTTTACATTATAATGCTGTTTATATTATACTGTACATTACAGTGTATTATATACGTTACTCCGTTCATATACTGTAGATACACTGCTCAAAAAAATAAAGGGAACACTAAGATAACACATCCTGGATCTGAATGAATGAACTAATCCTATGAAATACTTTCGTCTTTACATAGTTGAATGTGCTGACAACAAAATCACACAACAATTATCAATGGAAATCAAATTTATCAACCCATGGAGGTCTGGATATGTAGTCACACTCAAAATCAAAGTGAAAAACCACACTACAGGCTGATCCAACTTTGACGTAATGTCCTTAAAACAAGTCAAATGAGGCTCAGTTGTGTGTGTGGCCTCCACGTGCCCATGTGACCTCCCTACAATGCCTGGGCATGCTCCTGATGAGGTGGCAGATGATCTCCTTAGAGATGTCCTCCCAGAACTGGACTAAAGCATCCACCAACTCCTGGACAGTCTGCGGTGCAATGTGGCATTGGTGGATGGAGCAAGACATGATGTCCCAGATGTGCTCAATCAGATTCAGGTCTGGGGAACGGGTGGGCCAGTCCATAGCATCAATGCCTTCCTCTTGCAGGAATTGCTGACACACTCCAGCCACATGAGGTCTAGCATTGTCTTGTATTAGGAGGAACCCAGGGCCAACCGCACCAGCATATGGTCTCACAAGGGGTCTGAAGATCTCATCTCGGTACCTAATGGCAGTCAGGCTACCTCTGGAGAACACATGGAGGACGGTGCGGCCCCCCAAAGAAATGCCACCCAGCACCATTACTGACCCACCGCCAAACCGGTCATGCTGGAGGATATTGCAGGCAGCAGATTATTCTCCACATTCTCTATTCTCCAGACTCTGTCACATCTGTCACATGTGCTCAGTGTGAACCTGCTTTCATCTGTGAAGAGCACAGGGCGCCAGTGGCAAATTTGCCTATCTTGGTGTTCTCTGGCAAATTTCCAAACAACCTGCACGTTGGGCCCTCATACCACCCTCATGGAGTCTGTTTCTGACCGTTTGAGTGGACACATGCAGATTTGTGGCCTGCTGGAGGTCATTTTGCAGGGCTCTGGCAGTGCTCCTCCTGCTCTTCCTTGCACAAAGGCGGAGGTAGCGGTCCTGCTGCTGGTTTGTTGCCCTCCTTCGCATCTCTTGATGTACTGGCCTGTCTCCTGGTAGTACCTCCATGCTCTGGACACTACGCTGACAGACACAGCAAACCTTCTTGCCACAGCCCACATTGATGTGCCATCCTGGATGAGCTTCACTACCTGAGCCACTTGTGAGGGTTGTAGACTCCGTCTCATGCTACCACTAGAGTGAAAGCACCGCCAGTGACCAAAACATCAGCCAGGAAGCATAGGAACTCAGAAGTGATCTGTGGTCACCACCTGCAGAACCACTCCTTTATTGGGGGTGTCTTGCTAATTGCCTATAATTTCCACCTGTTGTCTGTTCCATTTGCACATCAGCATGTGAATTTTTGCTTCCTGAGTGGACAGTGTGATTTCACAGAAGTGTGCACTGTAAAAAAAATCCTGTGGTTTTTACGGAAAAAAACTGGCAGCTGTGGTTACCAGAAAAATACTGTAAAAAACACATCAAACCGTAAACATACTTACGGAATTAAATGTAAATTTAACATTTAAAACGTGTATATTTAACATTGGATTTCAGTAATATTAACATCACTGTTTCACTGAAGTGAACAAGTTTGTTGAGTAAATTTAACAGTTTAAACATGTCATTCAACAGTCTGTAAAATAAAATAGAATTTAATGTGACAATAATCCAATTTAAAGAATAGTGATCCACATATATTTAGTACTAATCAGAATCTGTATATCCAAAAGTTGTAATATTTTATCACCCACAACCTGCATTCATAAGAACTGCAATAGTGAATCAACCACTACTGAACTATGACTAGCTAAACTACATTGATGGGAATACACTTCTCAGTAATGGTTGGAATAAAGATGATGACTTTATTAGATTTGAAAAGTAAATATTGTTATTATAATTTAATAATCAAACATAAAGTGTTCAATGCATAAATGCTTGAAGTACAAAATATATTAAAACACACTTTTCTGAAAAAAAAACGTGCAGCAAAGCATTCTGGGAAATCGCTGTTACGTATATTTTATGCCATATTTCCGTTATAAACACAGTGCAAGAGTATATTTAACAGTGTAGTAATGTATTTTTAACAGAAAAGAGATGATAAACTAAATTACTGTGTTTCACTGGTACAGAAACTGTGTTCAACCTTTTTTGAGTGTACAGTGTTTTACCGTGATGATTTGACAGTTTCACTGTGAAATCTACAGACATTTTTTACAGTGTGATTGACTTGGAGTTATATTGTGTTGTTTAAGTGTTTCCTTTATTTTTTTGAGCAGTGTATATACCAGCCGCGGTCGGTGGATCTTAATTGGGGAGGACGGGCTCGTATTACGCTCGGGACCGTAGTGAATGGAATGGTGCGCAATGCACAAAACCCAGTGTTTTTTTTGTTTTGTACACTGGGTTTTGTGTGTTGCGCACCATTCCATTCACTCCGGTCCCGAGCGTAATACGAGCCCGTCCTCGTCAATTAAGATCCACAGACCGCAGCTGGTATATACATATACCTTTTAATATACTGTTAACATTCTGTTCTTATCTTGCACCTTAAACGTTAAAAATGTTTACATTTCTATGATCTACTTACAAAAAAGACATGCACCGATAGACCAGAAATAAATCCCTGTTTGTTAAAACTTACTTGGCAATAAATCTACTTCTGATTCTGACTTCAAAGCTTTAGGTCTTGGGAATAAATTCATATTACATTCATCATCATAACATGTTTCACCATATTCAATTTAAACCATGAAAGACATTCTGAGAAAGTGTGAAAACCAATCCCATCACAGGGTTGTTGTCACAAAGGGTAGGGCTGGTTTTCAATGGGATTTCACTATACTTTTCAATGGGATTTACTACTAAAAATAAATAGATTTTTTTTCAATCAAAATCAATAAAGTTTCTTCTGTTTGTATTTGAATCCCATCATTCTGGAGGTCCGGGGGAAAGCCAGAGAACCCAAAGTCAGGCTCGAACCATTGACTATTGTAGTCATCGTAGACTATCCTGTATTGCAGCAACTTAGCCCACTATGTCTCGTAGATCCCCACTGGAATATGGCATTTAATAAAGCAAAACTATATCTATCAGCCAATAATACAATTTAAAACATTGACTGTAATACTTAACCAAGAATATGTATTTTAATAAACATTTCTGATTGTTTGTGAAGTAGTAATTAACCAATTAGAAACATTTTAAGAGACCATCACAAAATCATCAGTGTCTCTGGTTTTCTATTGATAGGGATGTGTTTTGGGTCAATTAAAAATGTTTTTTGATTCCATACACTACTGAGAACATTTCCAACAAATTAAAAAAATATATATTATAAATCAGATAATTTAATCACAGAAAATGGCAACTGGTCAAAATGACAAAAAACATGCAGTGCTGTCACACCTTGAATAATGCAAAAAAATAAGTTCATAATAATTTTTAAACTACAACAATACTAATGTGTTAACTTAGTATGAGTTCAGAAATCAATACTGGGTGGAATAATAATACTTGTATAATAATTATAATAATAATTGGCTTTCATGCATCTTGGCATGCTTTCCACATATTACATTTTAGTTATTTTTCAGACAATGTTTTCCAGAGCTCAGAAACAACGTAGCGTAAAGTGCCTTGTCCAAGGACACAGCAACATTTGGCAAAGTCAAGAATTGACTAAAAGTCTGACTCCCTACTCTAAGCCCTCTGACATCCCCAAAGTCTTTCATGTTGGGTGGCTTTATGCCACTCCTGCTGCAAAAAATAATTAAAGCAGCTCTGCTTTGTTTGATGGCTTGTGACCATCCATCTTCCTATTGATCACATTACAGAGGTTTTCAATCAGGTTGATTTAAGAAAAAAATGCAATGTAATGCTAACACCTTGGCCAACACCCCACACCTGCATTGATTGTATTAAGCAAATGTAAACAGCTGGTATACTGGCAATCGTATAGTGTTTGTTTTACAAATTATAGCAAAAATCTGGGGGACTCATCCAGAAGTGCATTTATTGGATAAAGCAATTTTAGACAGCTGAGCTGGCACATACTAATTGTAGTGAGGGAATGTTTTACAAATAGCAGCAAAGCACAGGACCATCTCCGGGGACCCCCCCACAACTCGGGACCCCACGTATTGTCTACATCAAAAGCAAGTGAGAAGAGCTGTTTTTATGTTTGACGCATTGCCTGAACACGTGGTATGTTGGCAGTATATTAAAAAACTCTGGGATGCCTTATTGCTCTCATGAATAGATTCTCAACACAATTAAAGCAGTGAACATAATGTGATGTCATACTCATATGACAGTCTCATATACCACGTCTCATATACCACGGCTATCAGTCAATCAGCATTCAGAATGCAATTGTTAATTATGTAGTTAATTATTGGCATTCAGTGGTCCCCAAATGTGTTGTGCCAGGAATAGCTCGTGTGATATGTTGGCCATCTTTTAGTGTCTTTTGTTTACATACACATCTATGAGATAGTACATTAATAAAATAAAGTTTAAAAAAGTAAATGTACTTCTATTTTAACCCGTATTATTGTAGCTTCCATAGCTACAATTACAACCAAACCCTAACCCTTCCACTCATGTATTCTGCAGGGTAGGGTAATGGTATCTGTGGCAGTGGCAAAAGCCAAATTTTTCATTTCGAGGTTTGGTATAATTGAACTATAAATGAATGGTTGGATCTTGGCTGTCAGATTGTAAAAGAGGTTGTTGTAAGGGCAACAGATTCTAGATAATCGTTTGGGAGCCTGCTTTGTGACCATGCCCTTTTGCCTCCACCTACGTCATTGCCCTCCCCTCCGCTTGTATGACGCGCGGAGGCAGCGCTAGGACCGCCTACTGGGCTTGTTCACTGTCCTTCCTAGCAGCGAAGGAGCAAGTTGTGATTCCGCGTCACGGAGCAACAGAACTGACAGTCGCGATTGACTGAAATCAAGGGGAAGATGGAGCACAGAGACCCTCATTTCAACATATTGTTAGCTACTGATTCCTATAAGGTGAGTGTGCGACGAATTAATGTAAACAGGACTATCCCGTTGGTCGAGTGAGTAGGATTATATCTGCCAAGGTGGTTGCATCTTCAAGGCCATCACGCTGCTCGGGTTGCTTTATGAGCGATAGATCGCTAGGCCAAATGGGGAGGAGAGAGGGCAAATAGAAACGGGAGTACCATATTCTGAAAGCATCCTTCTCTGATTTCTTTCCTGGCTGACTGAGTGAACGTGGAGACATTTACGACCAGTTACTAAAACCCATCAGCTGCAGGAACGAGGATGTGTGACTGTGTTTTGGGCTGTGGATTGGGACGCGGTGTTGAAAAGGCGGCAGCTAGAATGGAGCGGATGATATAGGGAAGTAAACCTTATGCCAGAGATTCTGCAGACCACTGTGTAGTTTGTTCGTTCATCACTACTGAAAAATAAGCATTATATTCTGAAAAAGATGCGAAACTCTTGTTTTAGTAATCATTTAGACACAGATTCATAAATTGAAGTAAATGTCTGGCATATGCATGAACACAGTTGGGGTGATATTTCCAAGTAGCTTTTTAACTTATCACCCCCCCCACTGCCTACTGGTACCTATATAAATATATATAATTTGCAAGCAGTTTATAATTTAATGTGTTTTTTTGTAGCCTGTAGAGACACTCATTCATAGGTCACAACACAATATTATATAATTTCTAATTTTAGACCATGCTGGCCACACACTATTAATACACACAGTGCAACTGAAATGTCCTTTCCGCTTTGACATACGGACGATAATAGAAGTTGCACATTAATAATATTAATTGAGCCAACATCACCTGTCAGTCATTCTCCCTTCTGGTCGATGTGTGATGGTGATACTATTCCTTGGAGTGAACAGTTGGGCCTGTCTTTCAGGCTGCATAAAACATCTGTCTATTGGGTTAGCCTGTATATGCTGTGAATTTGGCATCCGGAAAGAGGGGATATGTTAGGATAATCTGAAACTGAAAGACTCAGAGAAAGAAACTTGTGGGCTAACGGCATGGTGCATTGCCAATGTGCTGGATTAACATATTGTTCGCAATAGTGTGGAGTTTAATAAGGTTTTAAAGTAGCCTTTGAAGTCATTAAAATTTTAAAGAAATACTGGGTTAGCAGGGTATGGTCTTTGCCAGCCATAGCTTATTCAAACTGTTGTTTCACAACCCTGTTTTACATAACATCCAAAAGAGATTTGTGAGCAGAGCTGTTCGAAAGCTAAAAGTCCCAAAAGCTATGTTTAATATGACTCATTGCGCCTCACGGTCGGTCATAGTACTTTTTTCTACTCCCTTCTAGTCCCTAAATGCAGAACTTAGAATACTAAATGAATTTGATTATTTTTGTATTGTGTGAATTCTACACAGATCTTCTGATTGTTCTTGTGGTATGTGGGTCTTATTGCTAATGTTATTGACGTCTGGCCCTACCTTTTCATTGGAATAAAACAATGAATGACCTGTACCAACAATAACCCTTTTAACAGACACTGAAGAGTTAATAACAGAGTGCCTTTCACATCTTACCAATGTATTGTTAATGTTCAGGTGTTTTAATCTTGTAGCCATGGTGCAGACACAGACACTCAAGTTTTATAAACTTAAATGTCTAAAAATGAATTGAAAGTATATTAATATTAAAATAGACCTATATATATATATATATATATATATATATATATATATATATATATATATATATATATATATATATATATATATATATATATATATATATATATATATATATATATATATATATATATATATATATATATATAAATCATGCCCACAATTTTCTTTTAAAATATTTGCCCTTAAATAATTGAATTTTGGGAACAATCTCATGGCTGTCATGCCAAAAGGATTGCCCTTTTAGCAATTACAGACAATTTAAAGTAGTGTGTGTTCAGACTGACCTGATTGGTTCCCTCCTCCAATCCATTAACACACAGGAGGGCTTGTCAAATGCTCAACACCTAATAGGTAATTCAGACATCCAGGCACAAGTGTGACTAGTCGCTGCTTTTGTCACTATGCGAAATCGCTTATGTGTGTTATGGTGGGGTTTGCGCGTCGAACGGGGGATTTTCGCCATGTCACACACATTTTTTTTTTCTAGATGCCTTCAGTGCCTCGTGGGAGACAACGTGCTGTGATTGGTCATAAAGCTGCACTCCACTCTTTGCCTTTGAAGAAGGTGTGAACGCTCTTTACAAAACCGATAGCCCCTATTGTTTTTTGGTAATCACCCCTGTCTTTTTCTGTCATTGCAAAAGATTAGAAGTATGAAATCCAACTTGTGTAACTGGGACACAAATGGTTCAATTCGTCTATATGGTTAAGGGGCAGAGGACAACCTAGAATCATTGCTGGGTAAAAAGTGATCTAGACTCAGTGAAGCTAACATCTGCAGACCATTGGCTGATTGGTTAGTCTGTGCAGTCCTCTGGTTGGCTAGTATAGAGTGGGACTGCATTAATAAATGAATAACTTAGGGTAAGTGTCTTCTGTGCAATTGTGGGCAGCACGGTGGGAACAACAGGGACTAGTGACGGATCAATAAAAACATTAGCAGCAGATTAGTTTATTACTCAGTTTGCCGTATTTACTGTGACCCTGTCCCTTTAAGTGCCCCCAAAATGCCCATCCTGTCCTTCTGTTCTGCTGTACATACCTGGGTGTCCCAGGTGCATGTAAATGGCTGTAATGTGGAGCTCGGAATGTGTGGCTAGTCCACAGGACACTGAAGCCCCAAAGTAAGACCCACAGTCTTTCAAGAAGCCGTCAGAAAACAGCTGGTTGAGAAACATCCCCTGGGAGTAGAGTGCTGACTTTACTCTTGCTGTCATTGTGAAAATGCCTGATAGGGGTAGCCTGAGCTTCTCACGCCACAGCAATGTTGGCTTTTTGACCACTGAGTAAGGGACAGCGTGAGAGGCACGGTCTTGTAGCAGAAGCATTCGGCTGCCTGCCAAATCTCCGCGGAGCAATGGGTCATTGGAGACGTTCGATTTTGTTGACGTTTCCTCCAGGTCTAATGGTGCCCTTTGATCACGAATAAGGCTTATCAATATCTAGTGGTTTGAAGATGTGTAGTCTGTTCATAGTTGCCCCAAAGGCCAACCGCCCTGGACACCTAAACGGGGGGCAAACTAAGATGAACAGTGGGTCACAGGGAACACACTAGAAGGTGTTTGTAATGCTTAAATGACAAGCCTTCTAAGGGCCCTGCGAAAGGGCGTGCTCTGTTATTGGATAGCGGACACGAACAATCATCTCCTGTATTCATCCGGTATCCATCTGTCCCGTGAATTTCTCCTGCAGGACGGATGGACAGACACTCAGCTTGAGAGGGGGTCATGCATGGACATTGTGTTGCATATGTCAGTGTCTCCATTTCTCTGATGATTAATGAATAAGGGACAAGCTCTGATGAAACTCAACGGTTTTTGTTTGTGTAAAGTTGTGATGTAACGCCTTGGTAGAGTGGCATTAGCTAATAATTCAGTGCTGCGAACAGCATCCCCCGGTTGTGAAAATTATAGTGAAACTCTGCCAAGGGTCTTATATGGATGAGACTTCTCTGGAATGACAGCAGAGACAAACTAACTTTTGTATCAGGAAAACTTTCGAGAATGTCCTCTGACCAGGAAAAACATTGCCAGTTCAAACCCTGGTTTACTGGACGGAAACTAACTTTGAAGTCATGATTTCTAGTACAATGTTTCTCAAACCTCTCCTGGAGACCCATGACCATCTCATAGTTTTGTTGTGGCCCTGAGATAACTCACCTGACTCAAGCAGGTTAGGGCTTGATTATTAGTTCACAAGTTGATTCAGGTGTGCTAGCCCTGGGATACATCTGATACATAGCATGGCTTGGGGTCCCCAGGAAAGGTTTGAGAACCACTGTTTTAGTATTCACGATTCAAAAATTAGACTATTTAAATTTCCTTTAACTGTATCATCTTCACATTCTCTGTGTTCTCCCAGGTGTCTCATTACAAACAGTACCCTCCCAACACCAGTAAGGTTTACTCCTACTTTGAATGCCGTGAAAAGAAGACCGACTCGACCAAGAACAGAAAAGTCAAATACGAAACCACCGTTTTCTACGGCCTTCAGTACATAACCAACAAATACTTGAAAGGTGAGGGTTGTATTGATGTCACATAATGCAAAAGAAGACATTCAGGCCTATATAAATGGCCCTATTTTAATGAACATTCTCTATCACCAAGCATGACGTTCTAGACAGCCAAATGCCTTTTCTGTCTCTGCCAGCTGGAGAGTCACTATCATGTGATCCAAACTAGCATGTGATCCAGACTAGCATGTAATTAAACATGATTAGATGAATTTTACTGCACAGAAAGCTGTAGGAGAGAGGCTCAAAAGTGTCTATCTTCACTAAAGCTTTATAACTGAACAGTTCTTGGAAGATAAATCCTGTTTTTCTGCCTCAATTGAAGTTAGCATTGATCCAGTGTCAGTCTAGCAGCTGAAGAGATAGCGCTTTGAAATCCTTGGCAGAATATCTTTAAAGCTTTCTCTATGATGAGAGTAGGATTCTGTCAGCGATGTGTCATTAAAACTCACTAAAGCCAATACAGAGCATATTTCAGTTTCCCCAATGAGTAAAAAAAATATTGACAAAGTTCAAAGGTAAAGAGAAGTTTTAAACTAAACGTATCGACTAGAGTCCCTCTCACCAAAGAGAGCCAAAGGAGGTTCTACTTCGGCATGGCCTAGTACAGACACCCAGATCTGTGCCAAATTCTCCACACAGAGCCTGAGAATGGAACTCGGGAGTGATTTCACGGTAAGGCAGAGAGGTGCCGCAGAGATTTCCAGGATCGCTATGGAGACAAAGGAACATCTGCAGTTTGAGGCCCCCACAAATGACTGCTGCGTTAGCCACTGCTAGCTTCGATTCACTGCAAAGATACAAACTCCCGCAAAGTAGACTGAAAATACCTTTTCAGTGAGTCTGTGAGGGAGAAGTTCCTAATTTAATAACACAGGATGGTTTGCATTGTGGGACTCAAATGCTCCGGTCTGTCCTTAACCCGCCTTCACTTTCTTTTGCTTTTCTGCTGTGAGACACACACACACACACACACACACACACACACACACACACACACACACACACACACACACACACAGTCTCTCTCGGCCTCTGGTCTAAACCCCTTCCCTCTCTCTCACCCTCTTGTCCAGGAAAGGTAGTGACTTCAGAGAAGATCCAGGAAGCCAAAGAGGTTTACAGGGAACACTTTCAGGATGATGTTTTCAATGAGAAAGGCTGGAAGTACATTCTCGAGGTGCTCACCGCACATACACCCCCCCACATGCACACAGGTTTTAGGGTCAGATATTAACAGTAGGACAATTAGTAGGGAAGGTCAAAACTTTTAATAACACTTTATTGTATTTGTCCTAGTAAACAGGAACGTGTTTTGACAGATTTATTGTGTGTCATTGAAACGGCTGCTATGACGGTTGTTTTGTTATTGCAGACGTACGACGGCCACTTGCCCATCGAGATCAAAGCGGTGCCTGAAGGCAGTGTGATCCCCCGGGGGAATGTCCTCTTCACTGTGGAGAGCACTGACCCTGAATGCTACTGGCTCACAAACTGGGTGGAGGTAAGTGTCCAGAAGGGCGGCAGCCATCTTAGGTTTCTATGGTTTGATGGAATGCTGAATCAGTCAGGTTACCAGTAGCCTCTCCATCAATGGGACTGGATTAGGTCCTTCATGTCTGGTCTTTCCCCTACAGTTTTTATTTACTTCTTTTACTCCTGACTGACCATGTCTCTAGAGCATGCCACAACATTGTCACAGTGACTCAGCATTATCTACCTTAGTCACAGTTAGGGCTGTCCTCGAATAAGATGTTCTTTGGTGGACCAAGACTCGACTGATCTCTCTGACAATCGATTAGTCGAAATGTGGAAACTTTTTTTTCATAAATGCCACACTCAGTTTTTCTTTTTTAAACCATATTGTTTGATGCTGTACAGCACTGTTGGAAGAAATAATCAGAAAGAAATTCAGAAATAAAATGGGTGATCAACAAGACAAACATAAATGTACAAACGTTCTGGATCTGACTCAATGGTCTGTAGCTGCTGGTCTTTCCAGATTCTGCCACTATAAAACTACTCCTAATATCAAGCCTCATGTGTCAACTGTTGTTGCTGAATGCCAATATAATTACAACTCCCTGGTTGTATGTAACTGTGATAAGGAATATCCATGTACTATAGATTTAAAATGTTGTTTAAAATGCAAGTCTGCATAGCATGTCGATTAGATACTGCGTGCTGGTGCCTATTTCAGAACCACAGACATTATTTGCGGTTAAATGTGCAACATGCACCTTTACGATAGGTGGCAGACGAGTGGGGAACTAGGTGTTACAGAGAATGAAGTGCTGTCTTGGCAGGACAAAATAATGTAATTCGATTTGGATGTGATACTTTTAATCTAGAGTCATCAAATTATATACTTAAATTTAGGGAATAACCTAATCTTGCTTTTTGTCTCTGGTTATACACACATTTATTTAGTACTATTTGACTAGGTAACAAGAAATACTGAATTTGTTATGATTAGATCATTCAAACTTGCCAAAGCTTGAAGCCAAAGCTGACATCAGTGTTAAATTTGTGCGTCGTGTAGAAATAGCCTCTCAAGTCAATTCCTCCTACTGGGAAATCATAAAATCCTATAGGTTGTTCAAAATAAAGCATAAATTGGTTTAAAGGGTTAAGAAAATATGAACTAATAAGAACTTTAGAAATAGAATTGTGCGTAGTTCAAATAAATAGCTTATGGGTTTATTAATGTTAACCCGTTAGACGAGGGGTGGGCAAACTATGGCCCGCGGGCCAGATGCGGCCCACCGGGTCCTTTGATCCGGCCTGCGAGACCCTCCTAAGTCTATTGGTGTGTGCGTGCGTGTGTGCGTGTGTGCGTGTGTGCGTGCGTGCGTGTGTGCGTGTGTGCGTGCGTGCGTGTGTGTGTGCGTGTGTACGTGCGTGCGTGCGTGCGTGCGTGCGTGCGTGCGTGGGTGTGTGCGTGGGTGCGTGGGTGTGTGCGTGCGTGCGTGCGTGCGTGTGTGTGTGTGTGTGGGTAATTTAAAAACATTTCGTATATCCTATTTTTTTCACGCATACTGTAGCTATAGTATGCGGCCCTTCACTTGGTTTCAAAAACTCAATGTGGCCCTGAAGCTAAAATATTTGCCCACCCCTGCGTCAGACCTACAGTAGCACAGCTAACGCAGGCATAATTAACACAGTAGCTTAAACCTGTTGTTCATGAAAGGTAAAACTCCTAGGCCTACGCTATATACAGTCAAATAAAGAGCAGATAATGTAACAGTTATCTATGTTTTTAAACCAATAACAACATGTTTAGCTAATTGAACAATAATATATTAAATTGCGAGGTTGTTTGTGTTAACCCTGTGCTGGACGTAGAAGCGTCCTTGACATTCACCTTTTAAATAAACCACATTTCAAATTTAAGGGGAGCTACATGAATTATGTATGCTATTAGGACTTCTGTACTAATTTTAAAATAATAGGCATATTCATTTTGCAGATGTTGATAAATAAATTATTGAAAGCTGCATATGTTAGCCAGGAACGTAGCCAGGATTTGCAGTTTGGATGGGCCAAAAAATGTATGGGTCTAGGTACATTTAAAATTTGATTGTTGTAATACATACAGGCAGGCTAATCTGATAGTGAAAAGTCACACAACTTAAAATGCATGTCCTACCTCATTACAGAGATGTTATTTTATTGTAATATTAATTGCTAAGCTATAAAACCAGAATTTATTCCTTTTCAGGTTCTATACATTTTTTTTAAATATTATTATGCCTATTATTTGATTGCTGAATGCACACAGTAAATCTATGTATACAGTACTGTGCAAAAGTCTTAGGAACCTGAGATATTGTTTGACTTAAATCTAGGGAATGTTTTTAGGTTAGGTTGTATAAGCAAATTCAGAATCATTTTGAAAAATACCTTTGTTTAAAAAAATATATATTTTATTATTGTTGCACTATTTGTATACATAACTTCTCCTATTTCTGTTGCACATTTATTTATTGATCCGCCCAAGTCACAGTAACAGCTATGAGTCGAATTCCCAGTTAGAATGGTCCTAGCTAATCTCTCAGACATGTAGGATTTTTGTGGGTGGCCATAGAAATGGCTCTGAACTTCTAACTGTGGCGTTTTGACTGGTGAAGTCATGGCAAAGTACACCCCACTCAACTTGAAAGGTCATTGCTGCCCTATTAAGTTGCATGGCTCATAGCATCCCATTCCCTAGATGGTAACTTTTTAATGGCAGTAGTGTGCCCTTTTAGTCAGAAGTCAATAGCCCATTACATTATGCAATATATTGTTTTATAAATTGTTTTATTTAACTTTTATTTAAACAGTTTTTCATATCAAATGGCAACCTGGCCAAGATAAAAGCACCAAGGTGCAGAAAACATAGTTACTCATGAATTACATGACAAGAAGTACAGAAAATAAAATACATACGAGAACACAGTGTGCAGATCTTCATAACTAGAACAAGTTAGTAATTTCTACAGTCAGTGCAAAAAATTTCAGCATATGGAGTTAGATAATTGGTAAGTACAGTGGTGTGGGAATATACTAAAGATTCAATGTGACATACGGTCTGAGAGAGAGAGAGAGAGAGAGAGAGGTATATTTATGGTAATATAAAGTAGCAGTGCAAAATAACACTAGAATAGGTGGTGTAGTGATCAAGGCTGTGGACAAGGGAGTGTGCAAATCATACAAAGATAGTTGTTTGGGTGCGAGTGTGCAAAATGCAATAACGGAAAGTGGGTGGTGTTAGCATGCACATTGGTCTGTCAATAGATTGGATAGTAGGACTTTGAAGGTAGTTAAAGGGACAGTGAATTCAAGCTTCAGTGATTTTTGCAGTGCATTCCAATCATTAGCAGTGGAAAATTGGAAGAGGAGGCGACCGAAAGATGTGCAGGCTTTTGTGGCAGTCAGGGAGATCTAACCTGCTTGAACACAGATTAACAGAGGGTGTTGCTCTGGAGATTAATGATTTTAGGTAAGGCGGGGTTTTGCCTAGTAGAAATTTGTAAATAAGATGAAACCAGTGTGTTTGGCAATGTTTCATGGGGCAGGATAATGTATTGGAGAGGACAGGGTAATGTCAACAATTTTAGAGGCCAGGATAAGGTATGTATTATGAGAGAGGATACACTCTTAAAAAAATTGGTTCAAGTTGGAACCAATTCAGATTCTTCAGACCGATGCCATTTTTGGATTTATTAAAAACATTTATTTTAGGGATCTTTAAAGAACCTTTTCAGGCAAAGTGTTTTAGAGAACCATATTCAGTGTAACTTGGAACCCCCAAAAAATGGTTCATGAAAGAACTGTTTATGGATCTTCATGGCATTTAATAAAAATGTTATTTTAGGAACCTTTTAAAAAATGGTTCTTCACAGTTTCTGCTTTTGTTCTTAGAAGAACCTATATAAAATGGTTCTTGTGAGATACAATATTGGTTCTGGGTAGATCTACATTTTAGTGGTTTAAGAGTACTCTTGTTGGTTCCTAGCAGGACCTTTCATAAAGGGTTCTTCTTCAATCCTTTATTGGTTCTAGTTAGACTTTAATTGGAATGGTTCTAGGGAGATCTAATATTGGTTCATAACAAACCTTTCATAAATGGTTCTCCTGAGATCTCATATTGGTTCTTGGGAGACCTCATTGTGAGTGGTTCTTCATTAATCTCTTATCAGTTTTGATTGAAACCTAAATATCATTGTTCTTCATATCATTGTTAGTGGTTATTTATGGTTCTTATATTAATTCTGACTGAAATCTTTATCAAATGGTTCTTCATAAATCACATATTGGCTCCTGGCAGACCTTGTTGTCAGTGGTGCTTTGACAAAGGTGTAAATAATATCTGAATTGAACCTATATATTGTCCAATACAACCTTAACAATTACATAATTCCAAGCATGATGTTCATAAAAATGTAAGGAGAAAATAGACTGAGGTTCAATCAATATTGATTTTTTTACATAACAAGTCACAAATTGCTTACACAGACACCCTGTCAAACAGTAAGCAACAACAAGAAACTGAAGTAAAGTGGCTACCAGAAAACATCTAGTAGGGATGGAACCTAGGCAGAAACCTAGAGAGGAACAAGACTGAAGTGTGGCCAGTCCTCTTCTGGCTGTGCTGGTGGAGATTTTAACAGTACATGACCTTTGTTCATTAATTTATTTACATATGGAAATGAATACAGGTAGGCTGTGGTAAGTCTTCAGGCTGAATCCATGTCAGCATTACAACCGGGTGGAGTTGGGCAGGAATGACCAGGTGGACTATGGGCCATAACAGCAGGAATTGACAAGCTGAAACTAGAGCAGCAACACAACCAGGTGGACTTTAGACGTGGACAACAAGAAATCATCAGGCCAGTCAGCCCAGAGGTGAAGTCCATGGGCTAAGATCCTCCCAAGATGCAACAGGAAACATAGAAATTAGAGTAAGCACTCAGATCCAAAAGATTATGTTCGTGGAGTAGTCATTTGAGGCTAAATACAAATTGAGGCATGTTTGCAGTATGACCAGTGGTTGCAGCTCGATTTAGTCTGCTAGCCTGTGTAGCACGTGTTGTCAAAGGACAGGGTAAGGTATGAATAGGGAGATGGGGTCATGTAGGAACTGAAGGAGAACAGTATAATGCATATAGAGTAATGCATGACATGTGTAGGGAGAGACGGGTTAATGTTTCAAAGGGTAATCCTACTATGTCTGGAAGGGCAGTTGCACATGTGTCATTATTCAGAGTTGGTAAATTTAGACCCTGCATGTCTTCTTGGCTGTGTCCTTGGTAAGTGGAACATAGCCTTGTCACCAGGCCAAAACAGACAGTCCTTATCTGACTTCATTTTGGCTACAGTACAGCACATGACTAAGATGCCTGGTGTTAGGCGGTCGAAGAGGGAAACCTAGGTCGCGTCCCACCTGTCCATAGTTGGGGTCAAAGGTATTTCAGTGGAATAATTTCAGAGGCTAATTCTACATAGGGCTTTTCCATTATGATCAATTATAATTGGCATTACATCACATTTTAATTAGATTTTGAATTTAAATGGAATGATCCCCAAATGCCTGTAGTCGTTCAAAGCAGAAACTCTACAAATCATACTCTATTGATTAAGATTTGTCCGTACTGTATCGATCCTTCTGAACGCAGAACAGTTTGTAGCTGTAGGTTTGAGGGGAGGGAAAGAGGTACAGAGTATTTCTGTTTGGGAGCCAGCCAGGTCTTACTGAGGATCACACATTAGTCTTGCTTATGGCAAACCCTCATTCATGGGATGGTTTGGTCCTGATGCATGTGAATGTTGGCTAAATTCCCCCTCCAATGCGCCCCCTCAGGCTCCACCTGGTAGGTCAGTAGTTGTCAAAATTCTCTTGGGGACACCTGGCCTTTTCACAGTTTTGTTGTAGCTCTGAACTAGCTTACCTAAATTAAGCAGTCAAGAGCTTGATGATTAGTTTACACATTAATTCAGATATTAGACCTAGTCTATAACAGTGCCATCCGGTTTGTCACCAATGCCCCATTTACCACCCACCACTGCGACCTATATGCACTATTGTGCTGGTCCTCACTAAACACTCAACGCCTGACCCACTGGTATCACCTCATCAATATCCCTTCTATGCAAAACTCCTCTATACCTAAGCTCACTTCTCACCATTGCCTTACCCACCCGTAACCTGCATTTGAGTAGGTACACCTCCCTAGTCACGCAAAAAGTCCATACTTTCTTTGGCTGAAACTCCTTCCAGTTCGCAGCAGCTGCAGCTGGACTGAACTACGAAAGACTCACCCTCACCTCTTTTAAGATCTTCTGTCTGATCACTGCACACGCTGACCCTCCAATCTCACACGCATGTTACCTCTGCGCATTTGACCTTAGTTTTGCCCCTGTGCCTTTCCCTGCACTGATCTGCACAGTATCTTATTTATTGTTTGTCATTTGCACAATATCCATTTGCACAGTTATGCTCAAGTGTTAATTACTCCATTGTATTTGCCCAGCCACCTTACATACCAATTCATCTACATCACTACTGCAGTCTTCTGTTGCACTAATTGTACATATACTTACATCATTTACTCTGAATGATACTAACCTAGTATTTTTTATTGTATTTTTATTCCCTTGTGTAATTCATGTGTAACTTTGTGTCATCTTGCAACGTTTTGCTTTTATCTTGGCCAGATCTCCGTTTCAAATGAGAAATGGTTGTCAACATGCCCACCTGTTTAAATAAAGGTTAAATAAAATGAAAATAAATCAGATACATAGAATGTCTGAGGTTCTGAGGAGAGGTTTGAGAACTACTGCTGTAGATCATCACGCCACTGCTGCATCTGAATACAACCAATGTATCAATGGTTTTGTCATCCAGCCTACACACTCTGACCACATGAGGCTGGGTATTTTCCTGTACCAGGAGGAACCCAGGGCTCACTGCACTAGCGTAAAGTTTGATGATAGGTCTGAGGATTTCCTCCAGGTACCTAACAGCAGTCAGGGTATAATTTGCTAGCATGTGAAAGTCTGTGCGTCCCTCCAAGGATATGCCTCCCCCAGTGTTGTAGTACTTGAGACCGGTCTTGGTCAGACCACTTTTTGATGGTCTCGGTCTCGACCGCATTTATACTCGGTCTTGTCTCGGTCTCGGACATTGAGGACTCTGGACATTTTTTCAAGACCAGTCAAGACCATAACTGTGGAAATATCACTAAATTGCCAGTGTATCGTCAATTTTTTTGTTAACATTTTTGCTTTAATTGGATGTAAAACGTACTGATTCAAATCCAAGCAAAAATGTGACTAATGGCTAATTATGTATTTTTGTTACCGCTGTCACCCATCCCCGCCCCCTTTCACTCGCACTCCCAAGAAAGTGAGCTGTATTTGTCTGGGAGCGGGAGAAGATTTCTGCAAAATCTTCAGTAATACAATTTCTGTACAAAAATCATAAAGAATATATTTGTAAAACAACATCCAGAAGAAAGCATACAGCTTCTTGTAAATACTGCAGTGCTTCGATTTCAAAGATGGTGGGGACTACGTCAAACTTATCGTCACTTAGAAAGGAAGCACAAAGAAGGTAAGCTATAAGAGTGATGTTTAGCAAAGCTGGCTAGCTAACGTTAGCAACCTGCCTCGGATAGGGATTGAAAACCGGTTCCACTCGAGAACCGGTTCTAACAGAGCCATCTTTATATATGGCTCTGGGTTATAAGTTTTATGAACCATTGATATTGTGTGCCCTCGACGTTAACGAGTCCTCTTATCAATGCTCCTGCCCCAAAGTGAGTAATGTAGACAAACTGCTGCGCGTGTGTAGCTAATGTTAAGTTACATCGACCTTAGCTAATGTCAGCTGCATACAGCTCCCGACATTAAAGCTACGCGCCGAGGTGATGCTCCCTCGTTTGGGTGAGAGAGCTAACCTAGAGATATGACCAGAAAGTGGAGACTGGAGTAATGCGCCTCAACTTATGAGAAATGACTAAATTAAATAGGTTATTGTATGGCACATGTCACGTTACTTTCAGAGAGCTACTTTTTAAGTTCCAATTTACAGCTGCAGATCAAATATATTACTTTTTACCAGCACACTCTCTCTGGCTCATACCATATCAATAATTTAACTTCCTTGTTTACCTATTTGAAAAATATGATGGCCAAAATACCATTGATTTATATTGTGTTTACTTTTTGATGAAACTGCTCCCAATTAAATCAATTTTGTACTTTTATAAATCACATGCTGTTAGGCCACTGACTTTCTGACCTCTTTGTATTAGATATCTTTTGTTGCTTTGATTACTCATAAAAGCTATAAAAGACTAGTACTTACAATAGTTGTTCCTAAACATCAACATTTCTGCATTTTAAATGTTGAATGTTTGGCTTTTTTACATATTTAGCTATGTGTAAGGATTGTTGTTGGTTTAAAAACAACATAACTGCCAATGAATAATTGTTTTACATTCTGTACTAAATGATGGAAGTCACCCAGGAGTATTAAATAAAGATGGTTAGGTTTATTTCAGCTTTCAGTGTTTAATATCAGTGTTTTTATGGGAATGTGGATCTTTTAGATCAATTTGAGAAGCTCTTTTGATCATGTTTCACATTTTATTGTGTCATGTAGTGTGGGGCGCTGGTCTTGGTCTTGACTCGGTCTCGCCCTCCCTCGGACTTGGTCTCAGCTTGGTCTCGGCCCTTAAAAGTCTTGGTCTTGTCTTGGTCTCGATACACTCTTGGTCTCGGGTTAGGTGGTCTTGACTACAACACTGGCCTCCCCAGACCATCACTGACCTACCGCCAAACTGGTAATGCTGGATGATGTTGCAGGCAGCATAGTGTTCACCACAGCATCTCCAGACTCTTACGTCTGTCATATGTTCTCAGTGTGAACCTGCTCTCATCTGAAGAGAATGGGCACCAATGGTGGTCCTGACAATTCCAGTGTTTTTATTTTTTTATAAATTTATTTATAAAGATTGAGAGGAAAAAAAATAACAGTAAAAATACTGTGTCTGCAAATATATCAATACATTTTTACAATTTTCACCCCCCCAACATAATCCCCAGCCCCCATACCACCCTCCCCTGCTATCCATCCCGACCCATTTTTATAATTCAGCAAGAGGGAGTCCCCTGGGACTCCAAACACTGCTATCAGGGGGAATGGCGTTAGGTTGATTTTGAGTGCTTCTGAAAGGGTATAGAATACAACGGTCCAGTAATAGCTCAATTTTGAGCAGGTAAAAAACATATGGTAGAGGTTGCATGGGGAGGAATGACATCTGTCACACACATCCATCACTGTGGGATACATTTTGGACAGTCTGAACTTAGAGTAATGAACTCTGTTGGTCACCTTGAACTTAATGAGTCCAAGTCGGGCACAAGATGAAGTGAAACTTGTTCTATCGATCACTCCATCCCAGAAATCATTTGAAAACTCAAGACCCATTTCTTGCTCCCAAGGAGTTTTAGGTATATTAGTAGAGTGCTTATCGCAGGACATAATCCAAGAATAAATTTGTGAAATTACTGATTTCTGTTGAGGTAAAAAATTAAATAACTCATTCCAGGGCTGGATGAGGTAATAAAGGGAAGCCAGCAAACTTAGAGGAGACGAAATGTCTCATCTGCAGATATCGGAAGAAATTAGATTGGGGCAAGGCGTGTTTGATCGCCAGGTTAGGAAAACCCGAAAAAACTAAATTTACATAAAGATCCTTGAAAGTTTTAATGCCATTTTTATCACAGAGAGTAAAAGCCCTGTCGACCACAGATGGAGTAAATAAATGGTTATTATTAATAGGCCATAAAAATGGATGTAGTGGAGAACTTAAAGTGGGACCGAAACTGGTACCGAATTCTGAGCGTGGATAGTACTACAGGGTTGTCTGAGTAATGTGAGGGAGATGTAGGAAGAGCGGAGCATAATAAAGCAGGGAGAGAGGAGTTTGCCAGTTGAGCTTCACGGTGATGTTTGAGCACAGGTTCCACTACAGGATGTTGGGCCCTCATGCCACCCACATGGAGTCTGTTTTTTGTTTGGTCAGAAACATGCACACCAGTGTCCTGCTGGAGGTCATTTTGTAGGGATCTTGCAGTGCTCCTCCTGTTCATCTTCGCACAAAGGAGCAAATAGCGGTCCTGCTGCTGAGTTGATGCGCTTCTAAGGCCCTGTCCAGGTCTCCTTGTGTAATGGCCTATCTCCTGGTGTCTCCTCCATGCTCTTGAATCTGTACTGGGAGACACAGAAAACCTTCCTGCTATGGCACATATGGATCCTGGAGGAGCTGGACTACCTGTGCAACTTGAATGGGCTGCAGAAACCACATCATGCTACCAGTAGTGACATTGGCCCTCATTTATCAAACGTGCGTAGAAACCAGTGTAGATCTGACGACGAGACTCAGGTGTGATTTACAAAACATTTGTATCACTCCAATTCCAGCGTATTGAATGGGTGTTGATAAATCAGACGGTTGAAATCCATCATAATTTAAATATCACGCCCACATTTATGCACAGATTAGAGGCCTCGCCCTTAGAATTTATGACATGGATAAGCGAAATCCTGCAAAGAAAAGGAATTTCTCTGAGATAAAAAGAGACGCTCAGGTCTCAGGTGCAGGCCAACCGCTTGGTATTAATTGGAAGTTTAAAATCAGGAATCAATTGTTAAAGGAAAATGCGGTGTTGACTGAGGTTACTGCTACATTAACGAGAAGCTGAAGTGCATTTCAAATGAATTAATTATTTTCACTAAACCTTCCACGTTGTATTTTTTAAGTAGGGTGAAGTCAGCTAAATTGGGCCATAAGATAAAATGGGCCAAATAATGTTGTAGCGTCCTATATGTTAATATTGTTACAGCAAATCACTGATCTTGCATTGTTGCTTCAACACTTGTGGACTTGTAACAAGAGTTTTGATTGGTCTGAGTTTGCCTTGGCAGGCAGAGCAGAAAAATTACATTAGATCTCATGCAAAGCTTATTTGATGGTATTATAAGCCCTTTACCAAAAAGTTGCCCATTTTAGCTGACTTCACCCTAGCTTTCTTACACAAGATAGCACTTACTATATTACAAGCTCAGAATAAGGTCCTTTCTCCTTTGTAGAGCCCAATGGTGGCTGTTGTGGCCACTGATCTTCATGGAATGGCACCATTCTCCAGCGCAATATCGTGGAGAACCCCGCATGCCATAATTATGTTGCAGGCCTGCTCTGGTGTGTATAGCAATCCCCCCACCCCACCCCGCTTACCCAAGACAGAGCCACCTGCCCTTGAGCAAACTGATCACTCCACTGTGGTTTGTGTGCGTGTGTGCGCACTGTTGAACCTGCGCTCCTCTTTGTTTGGGGATTTGCAAGCGCGTGTTATAAGGTACTGAGTCAGGGCATAACCTTTGTCACCAAGAGGAATCACATCCATCCGTTTCACCAACAAACTATGTAGAACTATTATAATAATTGTACGAGGGCGTAACTCACCAAGGAGATGACTCCAGCCATGCAGTGCGCCCTCCTGTAGCCTTGTTCCAACGCTGCAGTTTATAAAAAATATTGCGCATCCCACCCGGCCACCGGGCTATCATATTCAGAATAAACATCCTGCAGGGGCGTCATGCACCTATTTTTTTAAGGGGGCACATTGTGCAGTAGAGATGCGCGGATATCAACCGCAGATCGGGCGGATGACGTGACGAAAAATAATATTTTAATTAAATATGAAAATATATACATTGTTAAATATTATATATCCGAAAAAAATCAAGCACACTTTGAAATAGTCATGTTCACTAAAGTTAACAAAAAGTTTAAATCAAGTAGCCTATGGTAGCCTACCAGCATTTTTTCCTCTCCATTGTGCAATAAGAAAGTAGAATAGGCCTGCAGTGCAAGTTGATTAATCTCCCATGTCGTGTCTCGTTCTATAGCTATAAGAACGCAAGGGCTAAACTTCTACAAGCTTAATAACACCCACAGCCAAAAAGCAGGTAAAAAAAATAGTCAGAACACTTTGCTCATTAATTAGATGTGCAAGGAAAGCACGCAAGTCTTGGGGTTGTTATGGACAATAAAAAATGGGAACACGCATGTTGCACTGTTGTGCGGTGGACTTTCGGGAATGAATAGAGCCGGCGTTTCTTCAATATCGAGGCTCCATACTTTGTTTATTGTATGATTGTTAGGCCTGCTGGTATTAAATGAATTGCACTTTATACTGTTTATATATTTTTTTGAGATATTTTCTTTTTGCAAAAAAATAAAGTGCAATAGGCATTTATTAGTAGGCCTAGTAGGCTAAATGGCAGCATGTTGAAATTATGTGCGAAATTGCATTTTATTACAATGATATTAATGTAGGCTACAGTACCCTTCCAAATAATATATATATATATATATATATATTATTTGATTGAAATTGTTGTTTGCCTAATTTCTGCCCTCATGTTCTAGGCCACCCCGAAGTGAAAGGGAAAAAATAAACCACTTAACAGCAATGTGCTGTATATAATTAATTTGTAATTCTAAAATGTAATTTGCAATATGGGGTAGTTGCGATGCAGACACATTCATCAATGATTGCTGGTTCAACAATTCACTGAACCGGGTGGTTATACCATGAACACCGCAAGTCACACTATAGAATTTGCGTACACGAAGTCAGACCAGACGTGAGATTTTATCGCAGACTACGATCACGTTCAAATTGTAAACCCCTTGCTTTGCGTAGGAATCGCCGTACGCCCGTCGTACACCTGTTTTAGGTTGTTTCATAAATGAGGGCCAAAGAGACTAACAAAACACAAAACTGAAAAAGAATCAGTCATGAAGGATAATTCCCTTTTTGGGGGTTGTCTTGCTGTTGCCTCTCCAGGTCACCTGTTGTCACTTTCATTAACACCAAAACAGGTGACATTGATTCACAATCACCTTTGCTTCCTAACTGGACAGATTGATATCCCTGGAGTTTAATTGACTTGGTGATGATTGCGTGTTCCCTTAATTATTTTGAGCAGTGTATATACTATGTGTATAGTACAAACCTATATATCATACATTTATGACAGACCGTAGTGGAGGGAGAAGTCAGAAACACACACACACACACACACGCACATATAGCACTGAGAGATATTGCTAAACACAAACCCTCAGACAAGGCGTGATAATGTTGAGATAATATTACGGTTCAACGATGAGCGGACTGAAGACAAAAGCTCCAGCCCCCTTCCAGTGGCCCCCCCTCGTATGATAATTCCGTCCTGGGCTGGGCATGCCAGGAACCGGCAGCGTACCCCGTGTTGACTTGCCCACGTCCTCTTCCGCCGCTGCCACCGCATTCCTCAGGCTGTTGGTTTTGGGTTTGTGTTCCACTCTGCTACACTCTGGTGGGCTGACTGACTGGTGTGCATTCAGGGGAAGGAATTGTTGTTGTAGGTCCATTGCAGGCATATTACAGTTCCAAAAGGATGGGAAGGGGGGCAAGAGAAGAATGAAGTATGGGACAAAAATGAGAGAAGTATTGATACTTGTGTTTGTTTAGTTTTTTCTCCTGAATCTCTATCCTTCACCTCCCGTCTCCTCTCCAGACCATCTTGGTCCAGGTGTGGTACCCCATCACTGTGGCCACCAACTCCAGGGAACAGAAAAAGATTCTGGCTAAATACCTGCTGGAAACCTCTGGCAATCTGGATAAACTGGAGTACAAACTGCACGATTTCGGCTACAGAGGAGTCTCCTCACAAGAGGTACGAAAAAGTGTGACTGGGTGTGGAAGGCAGTGTGTCTGGATGGGAGCAGAGGTGTGTTTGACATTTGACCGTCTCTCTTTTCCGTATGTTTTCCTGATTGCAGACAGCAGGTATTGGCGCCTCTGCGCACCTGGTGAACTTTAAGGGCACCGACACGGTGGCTGGGATTGGGGTCATTAAGAAGTACTATGGCACCAAGGACCCTGTGCCCGGTTTCTCTGTTCCCGCTGCCGAACACAGGTACCAGACCGACTTTGACTACACAGTTAACACATTTAAATCAGTTACCAGGTTAGCTCATTTATATTTGTAGAGGCCATTTTAGCCACAGACAGCCAGAAAGAGCTGAGATTTGATACCCATAGATAAACTGCTCTGCCTGCTTGATGTATTTATTACAACATGTTGTATTACTGTTATTCCCATTTAAAATCCTATTTCCCGAAACATGACCCTTCATTTAGTTTGACATTTTAACATTTCATTATATTATTTTCTACCCTAGTAGAAAGTAGTCTTCCTCGACTACCCTCCCAACTGGTCTTGTACATTTTTTCACTCTAACCCTGCCACGTCGGCAGCTCCGCAACCCTCCTTTGACTGATGCGGGATGCTAAAGGGTGCTCACGTGGTTCATCCAATCACATGTCGCCAAGCTGGCTGATACTTTTCGCTCTGCTCATCCAACAAGGTTGCCTTTGGTCAGCTCATGCATGTGATGATTACGCTCACCAATTATACTTCTGCGATTGAAGGTGCACACAAGGAGTCGCTGTAGAGCGACATAGCAAGGTAGATAATCCGACTTATCTATCCCAAATCCCAGGCAGCACTATGCCAATTTGTGCTGCCTCGTGCTGAAGGTCCAAGCAAAGTTAGAGAACGCATAGTCAGGCTCAAAACACTGACTTTCCTAATGTAGACTGTGCTGCAAGGCAGCAACTTATCCCAATGCCCCTAATTTTAACCCACACATACACACACTACATTTTGCTGAATTGGTTTTTACAAGCCACAAGGCCACTTAGCGCTGGTTCGGCGCACCATTCATCTGCCCCAGTGGCTTCTGGGAGTCGGGCTCCAGCAGCCTTGGCCTTTATTGGTCAGTGTCATTATGCAATCAGATGAGCCGTTCGGTTTCATCATCCAGAAATATACACAGAGACTCTGCAACGTTCCTCTCCATATGATACCCATATTAAACCCTCTCTTTAGTTTAGTTTTACCTTTATTTAACTAGGTATGTTGACTTAGAACAGCTTCTCATTTACAGCAATGAAGTGGGGGGAGGGAAGGGGATGAAAGACAATTGAAAGGTGGGGATGATTATTTTGCCATGATGATATTAAGGCCAGATTGGAAATTAGTCCCGGACACCGGTGTTAACTCCCCTGCTCTTATGAATAGGATCTTTAGTGACCACTGAGAGTCAGGACACCCATTTAACGTCCCATCTGAAAGGGCATTGGGAATAATCCGTAGCCCAGAGTGAAGATTGCCCCCTACTGGCCCTCCAACACCACTTCCAGCAGCATTGGTCTCCCATCCAGGGACTAAATAGCTTTAGAAGCAAACCAGCTGTGGAATACAGGGCCCTCATAGCAATTTAGATCTGTGCACGGCCTATTAATAAATAACACATTGTGTTTCAAAAGAATTTCCTAGATAATGTCAGTATTTGTTTTTTAGTTGTGTTATAGCACTAGCACTACAATGCTTGTTCACCTTAATTTCTCCTGCAAGTCATTGCCTAGTTCGCCCTCTGGTGGTGGTTAAGGATTTTTGTGAATTAATCCGACAACGTTACATTATATCTCTCCAGCACCATCACGGCTTGGGGGAAGGACCACGAACGAGATGCATTTGAGCACATCGTGAGGCAATTCCCCAATGTCCCCGTGTCCATCGTCAGTGACAGCTACGACATCTACAATGCCTGCGAGAAGATCTGGGGTGAGGACCTGAGGAGTCTCATCGAGTGCCGCAGTGCCGACGCCCCGCTTGTGGTCCGCCCAGACTCGGGGAACCCCCTGGATACTGTACTGAAGGTACGTTCCAGTTTGCTCTTCATGAGGAAGGCACAAAATTGATCAATGGTCGAAGCTCAGAAATAGCTGGAGAATTAGAACGTTCATGATGACGATGGCATCTCTTCCAGCAGAGCTTATAGAATCCTCTCACAATGTGTCTTCACGATCAGGTTCTAGAGATTCTGGGAAAGAAGTTTCTCCCGGAGGAAAACTCAAAAGGCTACAAGGTTCTACCACCCTACATCCGCGTCATCCAGGGAGATGGAGTGGACATCAACACCCTGCAAGAGGTACACAAGCGCTCTCTCTCTCGCTCTCTCTCGCTCTCTCTCGCTCTCTCTCGCTCTCTCTCGCTCTCTCTCGCTCTCTCTCGCTCTCTCTCGCTCTCTCTCGCTCTCTCTCGCTCTCTCTCGCTCTCTCTCGCTCTCTCTCGCTCTCTCTCGCTCTCTCTCGCTCTCTCTCGCTCTCTCTCGC